>JAGQAX010000014.1:4705020-4987520 GCA_019142605.1 Cephalopholis sonnerati | reverse complement strand
TAACTCTTTCAGCTGACACTGTGTCTCCTGGTCCGTCCAAAAATGTTACACATTTAATGATATTCGACGTGAATTGATTTTCACTGAGACATCGCTGCATTTTGGTTTTTGTAACTAAACCTAACCACACGTTATCCACAGCATTGTTGAAATGTAATGTTATGTATACACTACATAATTAACATACAAATGTAATGTATTAGTGGTTTGCCAACATTTTATTCTGATGATTTGGTTGGTGCTGTACTACAAATTGATTCCATGAGGACAATAATATTTTGTAAACTAAACCAAATATTCTCAGTGAGAAACAAATCATGAACCATGTTGGCTCTTAGTTCTGATTTATACTACAGCCCCGTTTCCACCAAACACTTTCAGTATAGTACTTTTGGAACCAATGGTAACCCTTCAGGCATGGTACCTAGACCCGTGGTCAAACAGTACTCTTAAATATGGGTGGGGTTTTTGTCACACAGTGCTCCATCCAGCACTTGCTGTATTTCCTCATCACCGGTGACCCAGATGGAAATCTACACCTCGTTTATTGTCCACAGAATGAGGCTGCACGCCAATATTTTCAGAATAAAATAGAGCAGACTGCAGTGGAAGTCTCTTTCCATGGGATATTTAAAAATAGCAGGTTTGTGCATTTAGTCCTTCTCTGGCAAGGTCAAGGTTTTAGTGCTGCCGTAGCCCACAGGAACCGCGACTTTACAAGTTAATGTTCCACCTTAAAAGTTGCTGGCAGGTGGCCCAGTGAATTAAATTTTTTTTTCTCAGACAACAGCTCCTGCAAGAGGCAGCAAAACATCCGTTCATTTTATAGTCACAGTCTACTAATAAAACTCCATGGTATGAACAGTGGTTACATGAGCCTCAAAACCAGCCACAACTCAACCCTGCTTAGAGTGTGACCATCCTCTATTGACCATCAGCATACTGCAGTGTTTATAGCTTCACCTTTTCATACAAGATCTTTGTGCTAGGTACCCTGATTAAAGGGGTACCAAAAATGGGGACAGTAAGGAACAGTTCCATTGGTACTATCCACAACTTTTCACAGTGGAAATGGAAAAAAAGAGTTCCACACAACACTCAACTGAACCGACTGAACCATACTGTACTACCCATTGGAAATGGGGCTTAACATAAGTCAGTTTTATTTTGCATTATTATATTATTACTTGATGAATTAAGGCTGGACTTACATTTCAGACCAGCCTTAGATATCTCTGTGACATGGGCCCCTGATAAACTGTCTGGCAGGAAATGCTGGGAAATGCAGTGCGTGCTGGGGCATCCAGCCACCAGGCCCTCTTGACCCTGAACTCTGAGCCCCGATGGGAAAAACAGGACTGATGTTTACTTCCATCTGTTTGTCCTCTGCAGCTGCTAGAGGTCATTTGTTGTCACAGATTGTTTCTGGAATAAGGTCTGACTGCATCCTCAGTCATCATCTATAACAACTAAACCTTTTCAGTGAATATAAAAACTGCTTCAACCCACAGAAATCAAACAGTCCAGTTAACTCCATCTGACTGTTGGCTGTTTGTTTCACAGCTCATGAGGATTTTCTGCACGTCAAAACTCTCAGAGAGAGCTACCAATCTGCTCAAGAATAAGACTCATCACATAAACAATAACTAATTAAAGCTCTCTGAAATTAGTCTTGCTTAACTGAAATGTCAGAGTCAACAAACAGAACCTTTTATTTCAAGAAGCTCATTATTAACTTTTATTTAAAGTCAGTTTATAATCATTTGTTTACTTACATTTCTAAATCTGAATTAAAAACAGCATTATCTCTGGTGCCTTCTGTTTCGTCTGTGTTGATCTCTTTCTGTTTACCGACTCGTTCCCTCCCTACTGACCCTCCAACCTTCAACCCCACCAAATCCCACCAGTCGGGCTGCTAGAAGTGTTTATGTCTTTGGTTCTCAGGGAAGTGGATGTGAGTGTTGGCAGACAGCCATGACCTTCTTTCTCTTTAAGTTGTTGTTGTTTGTTCTCAGAGGATAAATTTAACTGTCGACACACTGAACTGATCTGAAAACAAGGAGAAAAGTTTCCAAACTAGCAGAACTTGGCTGGAATCTTTTATCAGAGAGAGAACAGAGAGCAAACTGTGATACAACATAATGCTAACTGTCAGGTTAAATGTTTTTCAGGTTGTTCAATGACTGAGTGAGTCTTTAGCCTGTTTATGTCTGATATTAACATGTGTTTCAAGGACCTGAACACGAGTGGACACCTAAGACACATTGCTGTTTACACTTGTATCTATGATGTGTTTACAGCTGACCATTTGTTTTTGAATGTGCCTACATACAGAAGGTAAAAAGGTCCTGCACACAGCTGTTACATCCACACACTGCCTAGCATGCTCGCTAGTCATGTTAGCAGTTGTGTCGTTACAGGATTCATCAGAAATCAACATGTCTCCTTCCAGAGAGCAAAACGATGGACGGTCAGGCAACACTTTGTCAAACTTGTTGTAAGATGGTTAAGTTATAGAGTGTTAGTGCGCTGCTACTTGCATCAGGATGCATTGGCGTTTACACTACAAAAGATATGAGGTGAATGTGTCCCAGACCATCTTGGCAAGTGATTTGAGTGATCAGATGACAATGCGTCTTGGTGGTCATTTAGAACTGTCCACTTGTGATCTGATCACAAGATGCTCGTTAATACCAGGTATAAACCAGCCCATTCTTATTTCGAAGTTGTAAAACACCACTGCTTTTTCAGTGATTTCCATATCAGACACCAAAGAGAAAAGCCATTCCTTTTCAGCAGTATGATAAAACATCAAACAGGGTCAGTTTTAAACACCACCAGAAAAACAATGTAACATGAGGAGCAGGAAAGTTCCTATTGGGCGGACAGGAGGGGTGGTCGATGGGTACAACAAACAGCGGACATTCAGCCAGGAGCCTGGTTTTCGCTTGTGTGAATGTTGAGCCAAACCATGATGTTTCTTTCTAACCCTAACCACCTGCTTTTGTGGCCTACCTAAACACACGATTCTGTGGCCTAAACTTGACCATAAGCATTTGTTCAGTCCCTCCAGGATCTCAGGACAAAAATTCTTGTATTTGCAGCAAATTTTGTCAAAAATTGTGATAAAAATTGCAGTATTTTTATGTGATTTTTTTGCAGAAAATTGCAGCAAATGAAAAAAATTGTGGCTAATGACAAAAATTGCAAAAAAAGTGTTTTTTTTTTTTAAACTACTGCCTCCAAAAAATAAGTCATGTAATCACTTGCTACAATAATCATACTGAATATTACAAAAACAGCTGCAAATGTTTCAGTTCTCATCTTTAGTTTTATTTAATTAGTTTAAAACATGGACTCCAATAATGTTGCAAAAAACCCCTGAGTGAATATTGTAGCTCTCAAGCCAGACAATGTGACTGTAAAACAACATGTAAGTTACATATTCTGTAAACATAACATTTTAATAAATTCAACACATACTGTATGCTTTTAAACAAAGTGCAAATTCTTATGTCAATACAGGGCATTGCTCCATACTGCGATGCCATTTGCGTGATTCGATGATGTGCCTGATAATGTTTAAAATGACGTCGCCTGCGCGATGACTGGAAAATAAGGAAAAATGCCGAAAAATTGGGACTTTTGCAATTGGGACTTTTGCAAAATTGCAAGCCCCCGCAAATATTGTGGACTTTGGTTGAATTTGCATTAATTATTGCCATTTTCTGGAGGGACTGTTTGTTACCTAAACCTTACCACATGCATTTGTTGCCTAAACACATCCTTTTTTTTGCCTAATCCTAGCCACATGCTTTTTTTTGTTTGCCTTAACATAACCACATGCTTTTATTGCCTAAACCTAACCATATGCTTTTTTTTTTACCTGAAACTAACCACACATTTTTTTTTTTTTTTTTTGCCTAAACCTAACCACACACTTATGTGGCTTAAACCTAACGACATACTTTTGTTGCCTAAAACTAACCACATGCTTTTTTTTTTGCCTAAACCTAACCACAGGCATTTTTGCTCAAACCGAACCACATGCTTTTTTTTATTGCCTGAACTTAACCACTCGCATTTGTTACCCAAACCTAACCACACGCATTAATTGCCTAAACCTTACCACTTGCTTTTTTTTGCTTACACCTAAGCACATGCTTCTGTTTGCCTGAACCTAACCATGCACATTTATTGCCTAAACCTAACCAAATGCATTTGTTGCCTAAACCCAACCACAAGCTTTGGTGGCCTAAACCTAACCACATGTATTTGTTTCCTAAACCTAACTACATGCTTTTGTTGCCTAAACCTAACCACACTCTTTTATTTTCCCTTAACCTTACCACATGATTTTTTTTTTTTTTGTGCCTCAACCCAACCACACACATTTGTACTACAAAGCAGGATTTGAGGTTAGCAAGGTAACTTTCTCTTTTTACCGGGATAAATCACCTTGGCTATTTATGATGAACAACTAATCTGCTCCGGAGCAGAGGGGTGTACTACGAAGCGAGATTAATGGGTTAGCGAGGTATGTTGAGTCTAAAGCCAGGGTTTTTCAGTGTCACAAAGGTGGCTCTCTTTTAACCTGGCTAGATCACCATGATAACTTATGCTTAGCTCATAACCTGGTTGGGAGCAGGTTATGTTCTGAGTTTCGGATTAAATCGGGTATAAAAGCGCCACCCCTTCACTGTTAAACCCCTTTAGACTCCACTGGATATGGCATCACCATTTGTAGACGCTCCGGTGGACCTGGGTGCGAGAATAATCAGAGGATCGCTATGGAGGGAGAGAGTTTTCTGTGATCGCATTGACCCGTTTGCATTTCCTGATCATATTCTCTATGAGCGATACAGATTTTCAGCTAAGGGAATACGATACGTATGCGCGCTGGTTGAACCAAACATCAGGAATGCCACGAAGAGAAGCTGTGCGCTCCCAGTTGGCCAAACGGTGTGTATGGCATTGCGTTTCTTTGCCACAGGGACCTACATGCATTCAGTCGGTGATGCTGAAAATCTGAGCAAGAACACAGTCTGCCGCGCTATACGCAAGGTTGTTCTTGCTCTCACTGAGAGACTGAACATGTTTGTGGTGTTTCCCAGCCAGTTACGCGCATTAACGGTAAAAGAATCATTCTACAAAATACCCGTTAGTATACATCACTGTTTCCCTATCCTAAGCAGTATGACGTCTACCCGGGTGAAATGTCATATATAAATTGTATTCCTTAATAGGATTCCCCAGGGTTTTAGGTGCCATTGATTGCACCCACATCCCCATCACAGGGCCCTTGGGAGAACATGACAGTGATTTTGTGAACAGGAAATCCTTTCACAGTATCAATGTCCAGGTGAATTATTTGGGACTCATTTTTATCTGCTGATTGGTGGCACATATGCATATTGCATGCAGGTACACTAATAGTGCTGCACAGTAGTATGCATATATATCAGAAATATTCACTTGTAGTTCTTCATCACACTTGATAAGCCTTATGAGTTCCTTTCAAAAAAAGCTCACTAGGTCCTTCATTTCAGTGCTGTCGTTGTGAAATTAACCTGAAATGCGTGTTGCAGATGACTTGTGACCAGCTGATGGTCTCAAGTGTTGAGGCAAGGTGGCCCGGATCAGTTCATAATGTTTTATGCTTGGTTTTAATTTGCTGCCACGTTCGTTTAACGGTGTTTGTACCACAGCTAATAAATAAAATATTCATGAATCTATTGGTATTTATCACAGATAATAATCAATCATAAAATGATTTCACTTTTTATTGGCCACAAATTAAATAGATTTTTAACGTGTCCCTGATTTTTGGACAGTGTCAGACTAAATGCACATCATGTTTAAATGCATTTGATGTTTTAGACCGACCATGTTCAGCAGTGAAAATTAACAACAGGGTCTTAGAATTAAGTGTTATCTTACGCATTGACGCGCTCAGCTATTTTCTGCCAGCATTCCTCTCTTGTCTTATTTGCAACAACAGTGTTGCTTTTTGCTATTATAATGTTTTTAAATTCTTCGTATCCTGCCATGATCTCAACTTGCTCCTCCTGGCTGAAGTAGGCAGCTCGCGATCTGTCCATTTTGTGCGGAAGTTGAGTCAAATGGCGCCCCTTTCATGTGAACGCGCACAAAGCCTTAAGAAGAGAGCCTAGGTTAACAAATCAAGTTGGTAACCACCGTCGTGATACCAGTTATCTCTGATCGCAGTTTTAGGCTTTGTTGATCCAGATCATGCAAAGAAAGCCTGGCTGTGTTGAGCTTCCTTCGTAGTACACCCCTCAGGTTAACTTCAGGGTATTGGATCACAGGCTGTCAACTTCCTGACCTCTGACCAATCAGATCACTGCACAAAAACGCATCCATGGACAAAAGTCTGGAGTGACAGGTAAAAAGGAGGAGCCTATATATTGTCACAGCAGTATATGATTCAGTAGAATCATTTAATTGTTCCAGGGCTCTATTTCCACTGGCTTTAAAACAGAGCTTCTCACAAATGGAGAAATGGTTAACAACACTAAACACATGATTTTAGCACTATTTGAAATTATGCAAAGTTTATTTTAGTCCACAGTGACATGCTGCTACTTTTCAATTCTGATTCCATCACTGCAGCTCAAAACAACATGAGACACCTACGTGATGATGACTGGGGTAAAACAGATCATATTTTATTAGTAAAATAATCCAAACACTGGCTCCTGTTATTACAAATGCCACATTTGGGTTAGATAGACCTCATTAGTCATTAACCACTTTTCCACCCTTTACTTCAACAGCAGAAACAGTCACTTTAAAGTGTTTTTCTGACATATTCAGAGTAGTATTGTCATCATCCAACTAAACAGCAAAAAAATGCTCTATACTAATGTCACATAGGCCAATAGCCAAGTGATACCTGCAAGTAAATCAAGTATCGGATGACGGGGAATTTTTGAATAGTGTTTTCAGTGTTTCTAGATTATCGTTTTAAGATTACAGATTGTTGTTCACATCCTACGCCACTAACATTTTACTGTCTCATAGTCACAGACATTTTCGCTACCATTTTATCATATGAAGCAGCCTGCGTTATTCATGGTTCTGATGATGTCGCTCATAATTAACACCCTTGCCTCTTTCACATGAACTGGCTGGATAGGAAAACCCAGAGTTGACTGTACTGGTTGATAACCAGCTTCGTAGTACCGGTTATCCAGACAGCCAATGTTGGAGTTAGTCAAACCAGATTATGAGAAGATATCCTGGGTAAGTTACACTGGCTTTGTAGTACAGGCCTCTGGAGGGCCAGAATAGCCACTATTTCCAAAAAACTCCTCACCCTCCCTCACTTACCAAACGTAATCGTAAACTGTTCTCACTTCACACATTTGAAACATAGTCTATCCCAAAAATGTCCTCGTTTTTAAGGTTTAAAACTTGGTCCTCACAAAGATAGAAGCACAGGAACGTTTTGTGTGTGTGTGTGTGTGTGTGTGTGTGTGTGTGTGTGTGTGTGTGTGTGTGTGTTTGTGCGTGTTTTGTGTATCAAGTGTGTATGTTTGCTCCCCCTAGCGACAAGAGTTTGCCGTACACTTTGATACACACTTCCGGAAGTGTGTATGACTAGCCCTGTCCCTCCGCACATCCAGCCAATGAAAATCGTTCTACTACAGCAGTCAGTCCTGACTTTCGTTTTTCCCAAACTTAAGGAAGGTCATGGTTAGCTACAGGTAAGCACATTTTATTAATTATTTTGTCATTAAATGCATTCATAAAGCATGAGTGGTTAGTACCATTAGTCCTGTCCTAACATTGCTGATACTTTGAACCGTATATTGCTAAATTTTAACAAACGGAATAGTGGCAGAAGTAACCAATTACATGTAATGACCAGTGAAGCTGTTAACTTTAGCCCCACAGCTGCGTCCAATACGTAATAATAAGTTATTTTTTAAAAGGACGCATTAAATTAACCACTGTGTCATTAGGGTTCAGCAATATTTTGCTAAATCAAACGCTACATTTATACTGACAATAAATGTGTTGACATTGAATTAAAAAATATAAGCTCGTGCAAAAGGGGATGCTAAACTAGGAAACCGAAACACCGGGCAGTCGCTTATTAAGCTTCGTCTTCCTTTCATGAATAACGTCATAGGCATATGGCATACCCACAGAAAGGTCAGAAACGCAACTAAAACCTAATATAAACCATGACTATGACCATCGACCGAACACCGAACTATCAAAATAGCAGGGGCCGAAAACACAGCGTATGTTAGACACACAGAAAAGCGACCATTACTACAGCTGTTGGTGGGTGCAGTCAGTGACAGTATGGGACAGTAACACACTCATAAAACCGCGATATCAGCGTTAATCATATGGCATCTGAGGTGAGTCATGTTTGTGTTTCGTGTGTTTTCTAAGTGTTTTCCAAATAGTAGAGGACGAAATGACGTGACTTAAACTGCCTGGAGTAAGCCGTTAGCTGCCACCGATCATTGCTTTAGACGTTAATTCGGAAAACGACAGTCCTTTTTAGTAGTTTTATAGGTTTGATATAGTACGTTTTAGAAGTTTGATACACGGAACTACAGTGTGTTTACGTCCTGCACGGAGGAATACACCGGTGAGCAACAGCTGCTGCTGGCTCTGGGACAGGTAAGCTAGGTCTCTCGGTAACTATCATGACTATCATGCCTCGAAAATGTATTGTTGCAACTTGCAAAAACATTCAAGGCAAACCTACAGGGAGTCGTTGGATGTTTCACCGGTTTCCAGCCTGCAACCCGGAGCAATTTTGAAAACCGAGTAGGCTACTGACTCCCATAGACTTCAGTGTATTACGCTAAGCTAAGCTGCAATGCTAACGACTGAGACCTAGCCACTGGTACCGATACAAAAAGATATAAACCAAGATTCAGGACTAAATTGATGGAACGTTGCGTTTCTGTAAAAGGAATCAGTTTATGGAACAATCTGAACAAAGAAACCAAAGAATCCAAATCAAACATTGCATTTAAAAGAATAATTAAAACCAGTATGTTAAGGAAGTATAATGAAGCATGTTAGTTATGTTTGATTGTCATATCCATTGTCATGAAAGGTATAAATATTCTTTGTTGTTGTTTGAATGGTATGAACTGAATTGTAACTTGGGAACTAAAAAGGAATGTGACTGTCTGTGTTGGCCAGCAGCTATTTTATTTTATTTTTTTGTTTTTTTTGTTGTTGTTTTTTAAATTACGTTCTTTGTAAATTGATTTCTTGGGATAAAGGAGCAGATTAAATAAGATTATTCTTCTTTCTGCTCCCTTTCATTCTAGATCGGAGAACGTTTGTATTTATATTAAATTGATCTTTTCTTTATAAATGAATGAAATAAAGAATAAATAAATAATAATAATATTCATTATGTTGTCTCACTATGAAAACGATAGAAAAAGGGCATAAGCCCCAAATTGTCGAAGTATTCCTTTATTTTAATCACATGCCATCTGATATGTTAATTGAATGATAACCACATAAGATCAAGTAAATTGTTTTTTTTTTTTTTTTTAAAGCCTTTTATTGGGGACTCATAGAACTTCTCTGGGACTCATCTGATGAGACCACCTGTGAGTCCCAGGACCCACAATGGTGAAAACCTAGCAATATCACTGTAAAATAATCATTTAAAAAAATTGTGGAGTAATCAGTGTAATAACAAAATGGTTGAATTGATCCTCAGTAAGCCATGTTTTAATTTGGACAACATGTCTTTCATAAAAGTACAGAAGATGACAGGGAGAGAAAAAAGACGGAGGGTCGATCCGAAAGTGGACACAATATCTCACATTAAGGACAAATCTGACAAGCTGGACAGCCTCGAAGCATTGTACATTAATGCTGAAAAAGGTGAGTAATCTGACATTTCACAAAAGCCAGTAACAGAAAACAATGTTTGACCCAAACACTGATCAAAAATCTACCAAACCAAAATTTCCCAATGTCATTTTTTATTTTGTTATGGGTGGAGGTATAATAATGATGATGATGATCCTTATGTATACAGCACTTTTCATACATAAAGTGCAATTCAAATGACTTTACACTAAAAGAAAGACCACAGAAACGAGAAGATAAAACAGAAAATGCTAACTGCTGCAACTTGGCAATGTTTCTTCAGTGATTAAAAAAAAGACGTAAGTTATATTTTTGAGTCTCCAAGTTTAAATCTGAGTCCAATATTACAAGTATATCAGGGAGCCAGGTCATATTTTTTCCCCTGACCCCTGCATAAACTTTGCTGCTTTTGTTACAGGGCGTGGAGTATTCGCCAAAAGACCCTACAATCAAGGTGACTTTATCCTTGAGTATAGAGGCGACCTTATCTCTGACATGGAAGCACAGAGGAGGAGAGAGGTGTACACACCTACTCAACGCGTTTTCATGTTCGACCTCGCTGGAAAGTCTCTGTGGTAGGGTTACTTCTCACTCTACCAGGAAAAAGGAAAATTTTGGCTGCAAGTTCTCACCTTGCATTTCCTAATGCTGGGTTCATAATTTATTTTATAATGTCCCCCTCTTAAATCCACTGTTTAGCCCAGTGGTTTTCAAACTTTTTCATGTCAAGGATCCCTACATTCATGTGTGTTTGGCCATGGACCCCCATCAATAAACATTTTGTACCAGGGACCCCCATAAGAGAAGATTTGTTGAAAAAAAAAAGGTTCACAATTACATTACAATTACATTAAAAAGTGAAAATAGCAGATCCACAAGCTCACAAGGCATCACGCTGACAATGATCTCAATGCAATAAAATTGCATTCAGTTGTGTAAATTGTTTTATTTGAGATCAAAACAATTTGTACTGTTGGTTGTGTAGGTTAGAATTGCTTTTGGTCTAACTGTCTTAACGTCACAGCTTATTCGGAAATTGGATGATGTTGTTTGTTTTAGTGTTGATGGCGCCAAAGAAGATGGGACTCTTGGTAGGCTCGTAAACGACGACCACAAGAACCCAAATAGTAGGATGAGGCTACTGGAGGTTGATAAGAAGATTCACATTTGCCTCTTTGCTATCCGGCCTATAAGTATAGGCGAAGAAATTTCCTATGATTATGGAGGAAAAGACTGGCCATGGCGAAAGGTATGTATCAGTTTGTGCAAGCTAACATACTATGTTTTTGCAATGTTTTCTCAGATGTGCAAGGTTAAGTGGTTTGTGCAAACTTCTTAGGCAGCAGGTGAGCACTTAGTGTTTGGCTTTCTGTTTTCCTTCTTGTTCAGCAGCCTATTTCTGTCAGGCAATAACTTATTTACTCTCACAGGGCAGTGTCATAACTAGTGGGAACCACACTTTTGTATTGTGTTTGCAGAAGTCAGCAGAGGTTCCGCCAAGACCCAGAGTGACAGTGCGGCTTTGGACATGATCGCTGTTCCATCTACGGAGTCTGCTCTCAACACTCCTCCAGCTACTGTGGGAGGCATCTCATCTTGCCCAGAGATGAGATGCCTGTGATGCTTCTGTGACAAGGTGGGACATGGATTCAAGGTCTCAATCACTATGCCTGATTCCTGTCATTTTTGATAGATTTAAGACTTTCTGGATCAGGGCCCACTCTCCTAACTATTGGGGAACACATGTTTTTGTATTTTGTTTTATAGAAGCCAGCAGAGCGTCCGCCAAGAACCTCACCTGACAGTGCATTGGTGGACAAGGTCGCTGTTCCTATGGAACGGCCTACGGAGTCTGCTCTCAACATCCTTCCAGCTACTGTGGAAGGCGTTTCATCTTGCCCAGAGCTCTGTGACAAGGTGGGACATGGATTCAAGGTCTCAATCGCTGTGTGTAACTCTGGTATTTTTTGTTAGATTGAAGACATATTCAGAACAGGGCATACTTTGAAATTTCAAAAGCTTTTGCAGACCTTGTGTTAAGTAAGTTATATAGGTAGGCCTCAGTCATTTTCAGAGGATGTTAATTTTGATGATTGGATATTTCATAAAGGTACAGCTTAAGAGCCTCAGTCTGTGATTTCATCACCAAGTCTGTGATACCACGGCAAGACCAGAATATAGGTTTAGAATGATAATGCCTAAACAACATAGTTCTGCACTGTGGTTGTTGTTTAGGAATCACCATGCACTCCTCACATGCTCTGACAAATGTATCAGTTTGTGCAAGCTAACATACTATGTTTTTGCAATGTTTTCTCAGATGTGCAAGATTAAGTGGTTTGTGCAAACTTCTTAGGCAGCAAGTGAACACTTAGTGTTTGGCTTTCTGTTTTCCTTCTTGTTCAGCAGCCTATTTCTGTCAGGCAGAAACTTGTTTACTCTCACAGGGCAGTGTCATAACTAGTGGGGACCACACTTTTGTATTGTGTTTGCAGAAGTCAGCAGAGGTTCCGCCAAGAACCCAGAGTGACAGTGTGGCTTTGGACATGGTCGCTGTTCCATCTACGGAGACTGCTCTCAACACACCTCCAGCTACTGTGGGAGGCATCTCATCTTGCCCAGAGCTCTGTGACAAGGTGGGACATGGATTCAAGGTCTCAATAGCTGTGTATAACTCTGGTATTTTTTGTTAGATTGAAGACATAACTCATAATAAATTATTACAAATTATTACATATTTATTCCTCAATAATCTGTGCAATAACTGACTGTATTGTTCAGTCTGTATATAAGGTTCCTGTATATATTGTAAATTATGTTGTGTGGTCTCTACATATATATTTGTAAATTATCTTCTTATATTTCTTATATTTTCACTCCTTTTTGCGCTATATCTTTTTTCTACGCTTGTTTGCACTATATCTTCTTCTTTTTACACTTGTAAGGAGCACCTGTAACGAAAATAATTTCCCCTTGGGGATCAATAAAGTATTTCTGATTCTGATTCTGATTCTGACATATTCAGAACAGGGCATACTTTGAAATCTCAAAAGCTTTTGCAGACCTTGTGTTAAGTGGGTTGTATAGGTAGGCCTCAGTCATTTTCAGAGGATGTTAATTTTGATGATTGGATATTTCATAAAGGTATAGCTTAAGAGCCTCAGTCTGTGATTTCGTCACCAAGTCTGTGATACCACGGCAAGACCAGAATATAGGATTAGAATGGTAATGTAATGGTAATGGTAATGGTAACAACATACAGTAGTTCTGCACTGTGGTTGTTGTTTAGGAATCACCATGCACTCCTCACATGCTCTGACAAATCACAGATTGTGACTTGGCTTAAGAAGAGCTTTCAGTCATGAGTTTCTCTTTCTTTGTTTTACCCCCTTCAGAAGAGCATGGACAAAAAGGCGGCAGAACAGACAAAACGGAAACGGAAGACATTAGGACAGCACCGGACCATTAAAAAGAAACAGAAGAATGTAAGTCATTTGGAGGTTGAACATGAAATTCACAAATTAATTCAGTAAAGCCTACTTTATACTCAGTCTGCAACGCTGTCTCACACAGACAACAGGCAACCTGCAAGCCCACAGCAACACGTGATGGGCTTGTAGGTGGGCTGTTTTCAGCGACACGTGATGGGCTTGTAGGTCGACGCTTGCACGAGAGTATGAATTGAGCTGAAGCCTCCTGACTTGAAATCAGAGTTTTGGGTTAAAATTCAATCTAGTGCAGATGCCTATATTCAACTGATATGACTGTTGTTCCTTTTCTTAGATCATCACATGGCGATTCCAACATGCATCTGAATTGACTTGATTAAAAGTCCAGTTCAAATCCACTAAAAAGACCACACTTTTGTATTGTGTTTGCAGAAGTCAGCAGAGGTTCCACCAAGAACCCAGTGTGACATTGTGGCTTTGGACATGGTCACTGTTCCATCTATGGAGACTCCACTCATGGCAGAAGAGACAAAACAGAAGACAGGACAGCACCAGCAGCAAACCAAAAAAAAGCAAGATGAGCTGGCAGTGGATCATTCTTCAGACGAGTTGGAGTTGGATGGCACAGGGGATCAGTTGGGTGATGAATCAGAATGAGATTCCTCCAGCGTAGACATGGGAGATGAATATATACCTCCTAAAGGTGAATGTGAGGACAGCACAGATGATTCGAATGGAAGTGAAGAATTCTTCGATGACATGATTGATCTGACATCCAAGCAGAAAGCTAAAGAAAAGAGGACCACAAAGAAAGGCCATACAGTGTCATCAAAGAGCAGAGCCCCAGGTTCATGGAAAACAAGAAGCAGCATCCCTACCACATCAAAAAGTCCTCCTGTTACAGAAGATGGTGATACACCACTGTCTCCTCCATCTGTGTCTGTTTCTGCAGTCTCCAAAAAGTCAGATGGGAAAAGGGTGTATGACAAAAAGCAGTACTGCCAGTATTGTGAAACTTCAGTAACTAAATATGCAAGACATCTGGAGCGTCATCACAGTACTTTGACCGAAGTTGCCAAGGCTTTAAGTTACAAGAAGGGTTCAAAGGAAAGAAAAAGTCATTTGAATTTTTTAAGAAGCAGTGGCAACTTTAAGCACAATGCATCTGTACTCAAGAGTGGACAAGGGAGCCTCATCGCAAAGAAGCGACCCAGAACACACAGTTCGGAGAAAGAATATGTGCACTGTAGTCACTGCCTTGGACTTTTTGCAAGAAAACTGTTGTGGAAACATCTTAGAAATTGCGAGAAACGACCATCCAAAGAAGGGGCACAGAAGACATTTTCTAAAACTCGAGTGCTGGCCACCTGCTCTATTGAACAACCTTCACCCTCAGGCACACCTGAAATGTTTAACGATCTAACCAGAGGCATGCGTCAAGATGATGTCACTGATATTGTCAAAACTGATCCAGCGATCAGGGGTTTTGGCTGCCATTTAATGAACAAGGTCATGGGTAGTAGTACTGACATAGTTGGCAATAAGAAGACTGTCACACAACAGCTGAGGAGTCTTGGTAGGATGATAAAGGCAGCAAGAGAGATAACGACTATGAAGACAATCCAAGACCTAGTGAGCCCTGAGAATTTCAAGGAGACCATTAAAGTTGCATGTCACGTGGTCGGTTTCGACGAAATGACATCAAGGTCCGAAATTCCAAGTCTCAATAGTAAATTGGGTACTGGATTGAACAACGTGGCAAAGTACTTAAGAGCTGAAGCACTGCAGAACTTGGATCATGCAGAAGCAGAGTGGTACCATGCATTTTCTACTATTTATGATAGTCACTGGGGCGTGTACATGTCAGGTCATGGCAGGAGGGACCTCAGGGAGGCCAAATTTAATGCTCCCACACTCTTACCATTTACAGAAGATGTTAGACTTCTTCATGCTCATCTGGATAAAGAGGTAACCGAAGGCATCAAGGAATTGAAAGAGGTGGTTTCAACAGCTAACTGGAATCTTAAATGAATCTCAAAGACGCAGACCGTGATCAATTGGCAAGGTACCTCGGCCACAATATTAGGATCCATGAGGACTTCTACAGGCTCAAGCTGGACACCCTTCAAATTGCCAAAGTCAGCAAGCTCTTACTTGCTATGCAGCAGGGGCGGATTGGAGACTATATGAACCTTGACAAGATAGACATCTCCCCAGACGATATATACACAGCATTTCTCTGCATGACCCAATTGTTTATTAATTCTCTGAAATAGACTGTTATAGGTTGTTTTTTTTTTGTTAAAAAAAACTTTTTTCTTAAAAGGTTAAAGTTCTATAATGTGATGGCAATCATTGCTATAAAGTGTTTGTTCTGTAACAGAGGGCTCTCCAGCTCTAGAAAGTACATTTTCAGGTGGGTTGCCAATCTCAGCCAATCAGGAAAGAGAACCCATTTATCAGCTACAACCCCTTCATCAGCTTCAATTTTATAGTGTTCCAGGTCTGATTTTTTTCTTTGTCTTTGTGTTGTCACTTCAAATCCTGTCTGATTTCTCTCTCCTGATTGGATAAAATTGGTGTCCTGACCTGAATAAAATGAATTTTTGTTTACTAAAGAGCTGCAGAGATATCGAGACCCCTGAACAAACACAGTATAGAAATATATCACAATATTGTGCTATTTATTTAACACTTACATTAACAAAACAGATTCACTTTTATTACCTTCAATTTTGCTTAATCCCATAGAGTCTGTACCGACATTGATGCCTGACAAGGAAGAGGTGCAAGGAGAAGACGAGATGGGGGAAGAAGACAGCGAGATCAGGGGAGGAGAAGACAGAGAGATCAGGGGAGGAGAAGACAGCGAGACAGAGGGTATGTCAGGTATGTCCTGTCAGGTATATGTCACTTTTATTTGTAATGCATCAGCGTTGAGATGTGGCTATTCCTACAGTGACTAACTTAGCCTGAATATGCTAGCTGCTGCTAACAGCTGTTCACAGATCATGCATTTGGACAAATGTTGCAAGCCCTGATGGTGTCACGTGGCTAAAATGGAAGCGTCAAATGTGACACATTGTGATTTTTCTGATGTGCGACATATTCTTACCACAAGTATGACTTATGAATCAGAATCAGAAAACTTTATTGTCACATCACAGGTTAACAGTCGTAAAACAATGTGCAAAATTGTTCAACTCCTTTTACTATACCATTGTAATTGTCGTGAAATGTAGTGTACAGGTGATGTTACATTACATTATTACACGGCATTGTCAAATGCTCGATCCTGATTGGTCAATTACAACATTCTACGGTCTGTTATTTCTGAATAGCAGACCGTTGCTATGAATAGCAGACCGTTGTTAAGGACGCTTCTGATCGACTCGGGCGAATCACGTCCTGTCATATCAATCCGCAGAAAGACGTTTTTACCTGCGGCAAGAAATCGTTAATTTTCTGTTGTTTTCTGTTGCTCCATCAAATGCAATGGCATTAGTGAGTAGCCGTGTAATAAGCGGGGGTGGTCGCGTCGGGGTCCTGCATCACCCTGTCGGGGTTTATTTCTCTATAGTGACCGGCTCGCTCTACATTATCCCTTACATATACTATAGCAGCAATATCTACTATACCAGCACTGAAAAGTGTACAATAGAATAGAATAGAATTACTTTATTGATCCCCAAGGGGAAATTCAATAGTCTGTCAGTTCATCTACCATTTGCAAAAGAATTAAAGAGTCTGATGGCTGTGGGTATAAAAGATCTTCTATATCTTTCTGTCCTGCACCGAAGAGAGAGGAGCCGTCCACCACCGCTGTTTCTTTGATCCATCAAGGTGTTATGAAGTGGATGATCCATGTTGTTCAGGATGGTCTCCACCATCCTCATTGTGTATCTCTCCACCACCTCCCCCATAGAGTCCATCTTTACTCCGAAGACAGATCCAGCTTTCTTGACCAGCTTATCCAGCCTCATTGCCTGCTTTTTTCCTAAACTTCCTCCCCAGCAGACTGCAGCATAAAATAAAGCACTTGCCACCACAGACTGCTTTGCTGCTACCAGTTGAAGTGCATGTTCTAGAAGGCAGTGTGGAATGGAAACACAATGGAATAAAGTGTCCAATAGAATAAAAGTTAAAAAGTAAATTTTAGTTATAGTCCACTTCAAAGTAATCCACTTGGTCAAAGTAAAGTCAGTCCAGTTATTGTCCACTTCAAAGTAGTCCGCTTGGTTAATGAAAAGCATGAATGACACAGAATGTGTGATATTCCCCATCTAAGCGGTGTTTCTCTGCATAGCGTGTGGAGGCCCCAGGGGTCTTTGTGGAGTGTAACTGACATTGTACTTGGTTTATTTTGTAACCCCCACAGTTAAAATTAACAGGGTCCCATAATGATAAATGCTTGGGTCCTTGACACTGATAAAGTTGAGAACTGCTTTTTCTAAAGGGCTAGGCACTCAACACACTAACTGTAAGTGAAAAAAATAGATTATATGTGGTGGTGGTTCAGGGAGCATCCAATGTGGTGTGCACATTCAAACATGGAAACAGCAGGCTGTTCTGGCAATGTATTTAGGTAACAAAGTGGAACAAAGGATGGTAGATGATTTCCTACACAAAGTAAGCTTAAAAAGAAAACAAGTAATCAAACATATATTTCTATATTCAGAGGATAACAATAAATCTGGGTACATGGACTTAACTTACTTTAAATGCATCCACAATAACAATAATAAAGTATGATGCTTCTCAGACAGCTCCCTTTGTCTGGTGGCTTTGGAGGAAAGGAGAGAAAGGAAGTGCTGAGATTTGAGGCGGGCTTATATCACCTCAGGAGGTGGGGACACCTGTGGGGACCACACTTTCCAGGGAAATGGTGTTCTTTAGCCCATGATACACACGTTTAATAAATTGATTGTGTACTGTAGGTATGGCATGACACTGCTGACAAAAACACACAGATACAAGAATTACCCTGTACTGTGGCTGGAGATACATTTTTTAATATATTTTTATATTTTCTTTGTACTGACCTTTTAAATGTTTTTTATTTACCAGACTGAGCAACACCCTGCCCCCGAAATCCCAATCCAAATGGTGGTGTCATCCAGTGGTATCCCTTCTTCTAAAAAAGGTGAGGAAATATTCAAAACAAGGTTTTGATCAAATCAGGTAATGGGGTTGTAGGTCTCAATGTGCATTTAGTTATTAAATTGTGGCTGTCTCATCTCAAACTCTACCACTGTTTCTTCAACCCACAAAGGCTAGTCAAGTGTACTGACATTTCATTTTAATTTATTTGTGTATTTGGGAGGGACAGCATCTGTTTATTACGGTGGCCCTGAGGTGCAAAACACAACAGCAAATCAGAAAACACAAAGACATTAACCAAACCGGAAAAGGTAGGTACCCTCGGGTGACATGAATCGTCGCTGATTGGACGAAAGAACTGGTCCGTCCTTTGAACCGGAAAGACAACACCGCCAGACCTTTTTTTTTTTTTTTTATAAATTGATAAGTGTCCACCATACAGAAACAAGAGCAAAAGTTAACTAAGGAGCGTGTGGGAACTTCCGATTTTCAAAATAAAACAGGGGTGTTAAATGTAGGCTATTAAGATTTTATTTTTAAAAATATGAGAACTACATTAAAAATATAATGCTCATATTTACAGTATAAAATACATTATAAATTCATTAAAAATACTAAATGTGTTTTAATGCAATAAAAAGGAGGTGTGTGTCATAGAGCAAGCTTAGATCTACTGGTGGACACTTATCAATTTAAAAAAAAAAAAAAAAAAAGGTCTGGCAGTGTTGTCTTTCCGGTTCAAAGGACGGACCAGTTCTTTCGTCCAATCAGTGACGATTCATGTCACCCGAGGGTACCTACCTTTTCCGGTTTGGTTAATGTTGTTGTGTTTTCTGATTTGCCGTTGTGTTTTCTCTTTTTGTGTTGTGTTTTCTCTTTTTGTGTTGTGTTTTCTCTTTTTGTGTTTTCTCTTTTGTCGTTGTGTTTTCTCTTTTTGTGTTGTGTTTTCTCTTTGTGTTGTGTTTTCTCTTTTGCCGTTGTGTTTTCTCTTTTTGTGTAGCGTTTTCTATTTTTGAGTTGTGTTTTCTCTTTTGCTGTTGTGTCTTCTGATTTGCCATTGTGTTTTCTGATTTGCTGTTGTGTTTTGCACCTCAGGGCCACCGTACTTTATGGACAATACATACAATTTGTGCTGTAGCTCAATGAGATCATGTGAGCCCCTCATGAACAGCTGGGTTTGGTACTGGAGCTCAAATTATAGACATAGATAGATAGACAGATAGAAATAACTTAAACTGTTCTCATTTTCATGTAGAACGCCGCCTAACAATGAAGAGGCCTTGGACCAAAGAAGAAACAACAGCTGTCGATAGAAGCATGGGCCAAAAATTCATTGATAAGATTGTAGTGCCAGGGAAAAATGTCTGCATTGCTTGCATCAATGCAAACCCGGAAGCATTGAAGGAACATGACTGGAGAGCAGTCAAATTCCATGTAAAGAACAAGATCACGGCTCTCAAGAGAAAAGCCTTTAGCCATTGACCCTTAATGGGAGGCTTCTGTGATATTTACTTTTCATTTTTAGTCATCTGTGGCAGACTGTTGGAGTTTCATTTTTAGTCGTCTGTGACAGAATGTTCAAGTTTGAGTTTAATTTTTAGTCGTCTGTGGCAGACCGTTTTAGTCTAATTTTTATTTGTTTTATTTATTTTTATTTTTGCACAATAGCTGGAGGAGTGTTGGGAGGAGACGCACAGACTAAATTAAAAGTGCAATTTGCTTGTTCAGCAAAAAAAGAAACCAAATAAAATGTAATGTTCTTGTACAGAAAAAGAAATAAACCATGTTCTTGTTGATATCTCATGTTTGGATGTGAATTTATTTTTTATATAGACATATTCTAACCAGCTTATTACTATTGGTGTAAATGTTGAGCGTTTTTTCTGTAGGTTTGCACCTGATAAATTATAATCTGCTTATAACACTGAAATTGCAATTATAAGCACTAAATACTCACATTATAAAGCATTTTATAATGACAAGGTCATGTATAAATGCTTTGCATCTGCTTATAACACTGTATAATTGCAGTTAGATGCAACAGGTAGGAAGAAAGTCCCTACTCCCAGGCAGTAGTCTCTATGTGCACTCTAGATCCTCTTGCTATTCAAAATACTTCTACAAGGGGCCTTTTACTAGGCTGTATGCCAGGGGCCTGTTCTCTCATAATCCACCTGTGGCTGAAGGCTGGCATATAGCTTTGTACTGGTTCACAGAACCATATTCATGGCATTATCAATCTTAGGTGGCACAAAGAGAGAGAGAGTAGTGAGGCTTTCTATTTAGTTACACTTGATGTGGGGGACGCAGCCCAACTTCCCTGGGTGGAGAGGAGGGGGAGAGACCAGGTGAGTAACAAATATTACTAACATTTTCTTCCTAGGTGTTTTGGGACCTGTGCAGTCCCCTGTCAACCTAGAAACCCCAGATTCAGCACAGAGGATACCACTGGGCCCCTATACAAGCCTACAAAAAATAAACCCCTCAAGTCACTTAGTTTTCTTAACTGGATGTCTCACAAAGTCAAATTCAAGAGGGTGTCAGACATATACACTCTAAGAGCCTCTGACAGTTCTGGCCAGTTTGAAACAAATTATTTTGTAAATGTCATTGAAGTCTGATTTTTTAATATGTTGTTCAGTGGCCTAGGATGAGCAGAAAGGCATTGGTTTGGTGTCACTTGGACCTGTACTTTATGATGGGCGGGCCTTCAAGTAATCGCCCTTTGGAAAATTCAGGTGCTTGCCATTTGCACAAAAATGGACCACATGACTTAAAACTTGGTGTGTGAACTTTATTTTGGACATATATTTATGCCCTTGAGTCTCTAGCCAGTAGACCTTTTGGAAAGCTAAGTAGCTCTACAGTGGTCATATTGCAACAGGACCAAAGAATCCACACATGAAACCCTCTGTTGTGCAGCATATTCAAGAATGGTCAGGGTTAGGAGGAGGTCAAGGGTTAAATGGTTAACCTCAGGATAAGGCCTGTCCTGCCAGATACCCTCTGACCTTTGATGCTTCTGAAGGTCGCTCGGGTCCAAAACTCGGCACAGTTGTTTCACTCCTGGTCATGATGCACATACTAAATTTTCAGCCTTCTGGCTCAAAGTGTTTATTAAATATTACAGAAAAGCAGTTTTCCCTCCATTTTTGGAGATTTGTGACTTATGGGGACCTGTGCAGTCCCCTGTCACCCTAGAGAACCCACGCAGTGTTGCCAACTTGGCAACTTTCTCGATAGATCTGGCAACTTTCTAAATCCTCTTAGCAACTTTTTCTGGTGTTTTAGAGACTGACATGAAAGAATCTGTCACTTTGCAGTTACTGTTCTCAACAAGCAGCAGGTTCTGCCTTGAGCCCCTCCCCCGTCCCAAAGCACACACAGGCAGTCAGGCTCACAGTTGCCGTGTGCCGCAGTCCCAGCTGCAGACAGAGCAGAGATGAGACCCACACCACTCCATGGTTAACCTCAGGATAAGGCCTCTCCTGCCAAACACCCCCTGACCTTTGACACTTCTGAAGGTCGATCGGGTCTGAAACTCAGCACATGTATCACACTCCTAGTCACGATGCACATACTAAGTTTTCAGCCTTCTGGCTCAAAGTGTTTATTAAATATTACAGAAAAGCGGTTTTCCCTCCATTTTTGGAGATTTGTGACTTATGGGGACCTGTGCAGTTCCCTGTCACCCTAGAGACCCCAGATTCAGCACAGAGGATACCACTAGGCCCCTATACAAGCCTACAAAAAATAAACCCCTCAAGTCACTTAGTTTTCTTAACTGGATGTCTCACAAAGTCAAATTCAAGAGGGTGTCACTCTAAGAGCCTCTGACAGTTCTGGCCAGTTTGAAACAAATTCTTTTGTAAGTGTCATGGAAGTCTGATTTTTTAATATGTTGTTCAGGCGTCGGTTTGGTGTCACTTGGACCTGTACTTTATGATGGGTGGGACACGAGTTATGATTTCAAGCACTTAAACTAAAATTCAAACACTTTTCAGACCTTGAAAACACAACATTCATTCACTTGTGTCTTTCACAAAATTGGGATCAGTGCAATAACCCAATTGCTGTTTATTTTGATTTTTTATGTTAATCATTTTAATCAGCTTAACTCTGTATTTTCTGTCTGTTTTTGTGTTCAGTGTTTAGTGTTCGTCTTAACTTAGAGACTTTTATTTTGAAATGCGGCCGACTAACGGAGAAAACTGATGGTAATAATCAGATATCTGAACAGAAAACAGTTTGATGGCAACAAAAATGGATGGAATAGCAGAAACAGGAAAGGATTTATTATTTAGCGACCCTCCAAAGAGGCACAAGGTCAGTTTGTCTATGAAGAAATTGAAAATCTCGTCTTCTTCTGGTGTTGTAGTGCGGTACAGGTAAACAGACCTACAACTTCCAGGTCACAGAGAGAGGTTTGGAGCCGTGTCACATCATCACAGTGCAGAAACGAACAGGAGATAGAGAAATTAGTTTTCCCTCGTTATTTTAATTCCCAATTTCGATTTACAAACACATCAAATTAAATCGGATAACAGATAATGGATAACGGTCTGTTTTTCGTTTTTCATTATAAAACACAAAAACGGGAAACGGATTATTTTTCTATTTTTACTTTGTCATTTCAAAACAAAAAATGGATGGCCGCAACGTACACGGACCCAGGTGCATTTTCTTCAGCCAATGACAGCATTGTACGATCTCCACGTGGGGACACGTTTGATCTGAGCTGCTACTTGCAGACAGAGCTCCGCCGGCTCCCTCAGCAGAGAGTCAGGTACATAGCTACACAGCTTGAGGAATAAAGGTGGAGGCTTTCTGAAGGAACAAACACAGACCGGGCCACCACACCAAGTTCTCCACTAAATCCGGAGCTGTTTACGGACGGGAGGAGTTAATATATTTGTTTATTTTTTTGACTTTTCGGATCCAACAACATGTATGCTCCATAGCAGCTACCCGCAGCTAGCAGCTACCCGTGAGCATGTTGCTGCTGAAGAAAAAATCACAAACTGGGCCACTGTACCAACTTCTCCGGGCAGTAGGAGTTCTCTTCAGAGCTGTTTATGGGCGAAAGGAGTTTATTTTTTTAATTTTTTGGATGGACAACCTAATGTTAGCCGGAGCTAACCCCAGAGTCACAGACCCTCAGCTCGGGAGTCACGCTCAGCTGCTGCTGAAATGTCTTAAATGCCGGTGGCGGGGAGTTAACCATAAAATTACGCAGTGTGTAGGTATGTAAATAATAATGTCGCTGTCATATTTATGCCTTTGGATGACGTTATTTTGAGTGCAGATGGAGCAGTTAAAATGGTAGCCCTGACCGATCTGAACTCCATGCAGAAAACAAGCATTATTTTAAAGGTGTTTTGCTTGTCCACATGCTGACTGGTCAGACTAAGTGACTTTATACGAATGGCATCATGATGTATGTACAGTAACGTTAGCCTTTGCGTGTACAATATGTCTGCTCTCCTATGCCATCACTTGTGGGGACAAATATGCGTAAGCCCACTCTATTCGTGTGGCCCGTTGACTTGTGGGTGTGTATGTGTGCGTAACATCAAGACATGGAGAAAAGGTTGTGGCAGTCATCATATGAGTTACCACGACCTTTATTCGTTAAGGTCAGGCAATCAATGAGAAATCAATGCTTACATGTGTGCTGTATGAACAAGGAGGAGGCAAAAGTCAAGTTTAGAAACTTTTATTTCATGTTTCACCAATAAAAGAAAGCTCTCTCCCAGCTCAGGAATGAGTCAATTTCTCTGGAAGCCTGCAAGAGACAGAAAAGTTGATATAAGCCCATAACGTCAAGAAACAATCAAGTCACTTCACCGTATTTTTTTTTTTAATTATAATTAGCTCTTAGCCAGATTGAAGGCTTTGGGTCCATTACTCCACTTAATTTAAGGTTAAGCCGGTTAAATAACGGGAGCTGTTCGTTTTGGAAAGTGTCCTGATTACCCAGCTATCAACAAAACTGCGCATATGAGGTCTCGAGATTAGAAACTAACGTTAGTAACAGAGTCAGTCCATCTTGGTCTGTCTCACAGGTGATGAATGTAAACAACACCCATGACCCCACGCTACTCGTGACGTCATCACGCTCTTACTGAAGCAACAAGAGATCCCTGTACGTTTTTGTCTTAATATAATTTGTGTATATGACCATCTTTTGATACATATATTTTTCTATTATTTGCGCAATTTAATTTCTTTTTAAATGTGCTGTTTTCTGTCCATATATACCTGGTTAGTTGGTACATTTGTATTTTTCAATTAAAAAAAAGGACAGAGACCTCTAATAACACAAATTGGTATTGTGCACTGCAGTATATATTCTGTCCCCTTGTTTGAGATTATGATCTGATTAAGAAGGGGAAAAAAATAATGAAAAGTCTCCCTTTTCCTGAGTCCAAGTTGAAAACAACAGTTCATGCAGAGGCAGTTTTTGGCAATTTTTGCCTGTTTTTGTATCACTGTAATTAAAGCTTTATAACTACAGAAGTACTCATCCCACAACTTTGGTTGATGGCTTAAATGAAAGAAAACCTTTGTCCCTTTACATCTATTGACTTAAAATATTGAGTTGAGTCATTCCATAAAAAATAGGGCTAGTGAAAATACAATATTTTTGAAAAAAAAAAGTTTGAAATTTTGTTTGAAAAGGTGATATTTCAAAATCTTAGTTATAAAACAGTTTGAATTTTGCATATATGGTTCACACACTCCCTGTCCACATTTGTACCAAATATTAGGTTGATATGTAAAACTACTGAGGCACTATAGAGTTTTTACCAGTGTCCCTTGGCGATCTCCAGTGTGCCAAACCTATCCAAAATGGCCCACTCTGGCTAAAATGCATTCTGCAAGATTTCAGTGAGATTTTTTTTTTCAACAGATAACCTTTTGGGGCCAATCAAATGATAGCATCGACTCTGTCTGTGTGCGTCACTCTGTGTGTGTGTGTGTGTGTGTGTGTGCGTGCGTGTCTGTCTTGAATGCATCTCAACTCAACTTGACACTGAATATATTAGGTTACGCAGGGGTTGTTTGGGGTGAAAAGGTTGGTCAATCAGAGATCGTTATACATCGGAAGCTACCTTAGAATCTCTACCATTTGACAAAAGGGACGACACCCTCGTGATTTTGATTGACAGGAGAACATTTCATGCGCGAACAGGAGGCGCAGTCTGACGGAGATTGACATTAGCAGTAGCACGGAGGGGACAGATGACAAAACGTAGGATTACCTGGTCACGGAGGATAAAATTGAACCGCGGATTATTGTTAGGCACATCTTCATCTTTAAAATGAGAGTAAGATTGTGAATTTATTCAATATTTTAGTAGGGGTTTGACTGATGAATATTCGGATTTCACGGCACTAGAAAATGACTTCCGGGTTGTTTTTTTTTTTAATTTAGTGACCAGGCTTGTTGAAAACTTTATCGGGATATAAACTGTGTTTTTATTCTATGCTTTTGTTTCTATGACAGTATGTGATTTTTTGGTGGTGAAAGAAAAGGTGTAAAAATTATACATATGTTTAAATCACTTTTGTTGTTGCCGTGACGTCACTTGTGGGCTGCCGTTGTCTGCTATTGTTTGAGACATTTTCAGTAACTATGAAAAAACCGTAGCACCTAGAAACTTCAAAAATTTTGTGCATGTTGCTGAAAGTGTCCTTAAAATGTCTGTGTTGAGATTTTTACTACACCATGCCTACTTTCGTTGTACAAAGGACGCATTTCATATGTTAATTAATTTGGGACGCCCGCGTCTCAACCACTAGAGGGCCTGCGTGAACAGGTTAGAGCAAATGTCAGCTCTACAAAGCACTGACAGAATTCATTTTAGAGGAAAATGACAACAGGCTGAGTACACAAGTGGAGAAAAAGCCCAAATAGATGCCACAGTAGGACAGCAAAATAACAAATCCCTAGATCAGCCATCCCCAACAGGCAGCCTGTGGGCCACATCTGGCCCGCGAGAGCCAAATGTCTGGCCCGTGACAATCCGAAACGTCAGTGACTGGACTGATGAGTTTTGTTTTATTTTACTGTGACAAACTGACACCTGATGCTCTCTCTGTTTCTCACTCTCTGTTTACGTGTGTGTGGCTCACACAGTCTCACTTCATGAGGTCAAGGGTTGTACAGATGCTGCTGACAGCTGTATTTGTGGACATTTTGCAGATGGACAAAACTCTGCACTATGGCAATGATATAAATATGTATAAAAGTTGCTCCTTTCCTGCTGTGTGTCTCTTGCTACAGTGTTATTAATAATTGCTTTTTGCTGTTGAGAATATCACACGCACCTTTTGAACTACTACTCTCTTCTCATTGTCTTCCTTTATGGTTGGCCTCTATATGGGTGCTGTAAATTAAATGCTTCTTACTTGAGTCACAGATATAAAAATGTGTTAGCATGCCAGGGTGTTTTTTTGTGTTGGTGTATAGAAGAACATTTAAATAACTAAATGGTTGGCCTTGTACTAAGCACTAGTACTGATAATGATAGCAGCAGCAGCAACATTATCTGTACATAAATCAACTTCTACTGGCCTGATGGAAAAAGTGGATGTTTTGGTCCTCAGTTTGGCACAATTCACATACTTTGGCTGTCGCTGAAAACTAACTGGGGAACCCTGCCCTAGATTTTCATATTTAAGGAATATCAAACGAGATCAAGTGATGTACTGTATTATCGTCATGGCTGTCATTTGGTCATCGGCAGCTTGTGGCTTCATGCTGAAGACAATTACATTGCACCTTCTTTTGTGATATTGCTTTTATGCAACAGTTCAACAACAGTTTACATAGCAATGCTGAGTGTTGAAGAAAGGAGGCGGAATAGATTATTTAGTATTTTATTTGGCTCCACCAGCAAATATAGTTCCCTCAGTCAGTATAAACATTCACTGCTGCCAGGCAATGCTGTGCACACTGAGCTGGCAAGGCTACATTTTAACAGCTTTGTAGATGCAATGTCGGCAAACCTGGGTGTTGGCACAGGTGGTTGACGCTTCTCCTCTCCCTCATCTTCATCAGAGGACTATACACAGTTTAATTCAAATGTCACATTTTTAAAGACGTTTATGTTTTTGGCTTGTACTTTGACAGAGGCTGAATGAATGCTGGTGATGCTTTGAAGGTTGTCATAACAACGTATTTTATAGCTACATTTGGTGGGTATAAAGTCAGTGATTATAGGTGAAGTTGAGGTCAAAACAATCAGGATTCTTCAGGTTCTGAGCTGCATACTACAGTCATCTAACAGTGTCTGCCCTCCACTACAACACTATGATCAGGAGATCAGGATCTGTGTCTAACTTTTTTGTGACTTTATTCCACCATCACTGATTGGTCAGGAGTGAGGAGGTACCAGAGGAGGCAGAGTCTGAACTTCTCTCTCATGGTGACTTTGTGAATGAATTTCAGACGATCACAAACCTTAATGGACTTGACCGGTTGGCAGTGGTGTTTGCCATTTCTTTGGCAGACTTGACAAACTGCCTCTTGGCCACAGGGCTGGGGGTTTTGGAGGAGGCCAGGTAACAGGCATTAAACAGAGCAGAGGTGTGTCTGGCCACGATGGTGGCTGCAGAGAGCACCTGAGCAGAGCACCAGCTTCAGTCAGGGATGATTTACAATGAGGCACGGAGGTCGATGTGTACCTGAGACTGTGTGCAGGCCAGGACCACCAGGTTTTGAGAGGCCATCTGAGTAGACTGATTGGCTCAAGCAAAATGAGTGGGGTCCACGAGGCTTTTCTGACCTGCTGTTGGGGGCTGACACTCTACCACCACACACACACACAGAAATTACACACATTACAGCACAGAGATCGTCTATGCAGCACACATCTTACACTGTCCCCTGTACTCATACTCGTAATTAAGAGGTTAAAATGAATCAAGTATGCAATACTGTATTTGAATATTTGGATGGGAAATCCTCTCCCTCTCTGCTTGAAAAGTGGCCACTTTCATGGTTGCAGTCCTCAGGCAGTCATTGGAATGACTGCAAAGGATTTTTATCCAAGTAAAATTGTTAGCTTGTCCAAAAATACTTTCACTGCATATCTTGTGTGTAACAATATTTCATGACCCTGACATCAGCTTCAATTTCACTTGCATAACATAGACATAAATAATTAATTTGCGGACATTGTGGAAATCAAAACTGTCGGTGGTTAATGTTAGCAAGGGGCAGATGTGCATGAAAAACACAGCCAGACTCCTAACTTACCCGGGGACGATGGGCCAGAAACCTCTTCTACCCTTTTCCAGCCATATAACGTCCAATAGGGAAAAAAATACGATTAAAATTTAATTGGTGTCAGTTGTAGCCTGTTAAAATAATCTTAATTCTGTGATTTATATTAGCTAAACTAGCTAATGTTAATGCTATCGAGATGTGTAAGTTAGCTGGTAGGGACCTGTGCTGGTAACTTACACCTAGTTGTGCCTCGATTACCACTCACCGGGAACATTTAACTGTCACAGAATAAACGAAATACCTATTTTCTGACAATTTATCCCAAAGCTTACCAGAAACCCGCTGTCACGAAGCGTCCTGCTTCGGCCATGAGATGAACTGATGACTCCCCTGCTGTGGAGACTTCCGTATGTGGCCAGGTATGGGGCTGACCCAAAGCTGACATAACAAATATGTTTGATGAGCTGAGACAAATTTGAGGATATTTGCCCATGCGGCTGATGCTTGTCAGACATTATAAATTAAGGGCCGATGTGTCGTCCTTAGGCCAACATCAGCCATGCTGAGTGTGAGTTTGTTAAGGTGTACTGGGGGCTGTCACATGTTAGATCGGCTGTGAAGGGACTGTCGCGGGGTGAACACCTGGATTCTTGAAACCACAGCCTGCATGACACTCTAATACGTGGCAAAATTTTATGACCAGCTTGGTTGTGGCACAGTTCGGTTTTCTTTCCATCTGATTTCATTTTGGTGCGGCTGGCTCTGTGGTCTCAGAATGGAGTTGGCGGAGGGTTAAACTGACGTAGTTATTCAAAGCGTGTGTTGTTGCTTCTTCAACTTGTTCGGACATCTACAACCAGGCTGTAAAATCACACATCAAGGATGTGTTTATCTCCTTATCGGGACTCAGGAGTAAACAGGACTTGGATCTAATGTCAATTTGTTTTGTGTTTTTTTAATTTTTTATTTGCAGACATGAAACAGATCATCAGGTTTTTTGCTTTTCCTGCATATTAATTTTGGTGTGATTTTGCTTGTCAAAAGGTAACTTTTTTTTTTTCCACCCTCAATGAGCATTACACTACTGTCTTAAAACTTAATGGTGACTATGGGTCCAATAAGTGACAGAATAGTGTGTAAAATGGGTGCAACAAGTGACAGACTTAGAGAGGTGTGTAATAATATGGGTCCAGTAAGTGACATAGAGAAGTGTGTAAAAAGGGTGCAACAAGTGACAGACTTAGAGAGGTGTGTAACACAGGGGCTCAAAAGTGACATTGTAAGTGAAGTGGGTAAAATGGGTCTAACAAGTGACAATGCATGAGAGTGGTCCCCAAAGGTGACCACCCTGACTCCTGTGATTTTTTTATTTTGGAATTCTGCTTATTTAAACAGACTTTTGTAATACCTGACTGTTGCTGATTATTGGTGATTTTTTTCAGAGCTGTATGAGCGCTGGAAAGGGTGGTCCCCACAGATGACAATGGTCTCTCAAGTTATGGCGTGGGAGTCTGTGCGTGTGTGTGTGTGTGTGTGTGTGTGCGTGTGTGTGTGTGTGTGTGTGTGTGTGTGTGTTGAGTGTCCCCAGTTGTATGGATAGGGTTATATATTGGTGATGAAGGGGTCCGAATACCTGAGTGTCCCCAGTTTGGCTCAAATAGTATGTGTGTGTAGGTGTGTGTGTTGAGTGTCCCCAGTTGTATGGACAGGTTTATGTATTGGTGTCTCAGCAGGTTTAACTTTAGAGGAACATGTCAGCCATCATTAATGTTTGGTACACAAACAGTGTTCACATGATAATGCATCATTCTTCTTCTGATGTTTGGACCTTAAAGTGCGCATTCATCTTTCACTACCTTCATTCACTAGACATTCAACACTCTACCTTACAAAACTGATCAATGGGGCTTTAAACATTTGTATATCCATGCTAGTTTGTGGTAGGAGTGTGTGTTAATTCTATCCCTTTGCTGAACTGCAGATTTCTACTTCTGCTGTGGCCACACCATCAGTGGATGATGACTTAAATGGCAGCCATCAGTCGCTGTTTCCTGTCCAACACGTGGAACCATTGTCTTCCAATGTAAATAAGGTACATGACGTTGCAACAACAAAGACGACCAGAGTTCAACTGATTTTGCTCAACTGTATGAGGATAGTCCTTCAAAACACAAACTCACACATATTTTCTTAAAAATGGCATTTTGCCCCACATACAAAGCTAGTCCTAATCCTTATGTACACCTAAATCTTGGGAGGTAGACTCATTGAGGTATATTATGAACAGGAGAGGACAGTGCCGCTCAGCTTTGCTTCCAGCCTCGCATCGTGGCCACCCGTGGAACTGCAGCAAAAAAAATCCCCCTGCGCCCCAAAAAGCATTTTCCCATAGACAACCATTGTAAAAGAGATGGCTATAAAACTGTTGACAGGACAGCCCCAACTGCAAACATGCTCGATTATGACTCTTTCTATTCTGTTCTTTTGAGCCATTAAAGTTTTATTTTTGTAAATCTTTCCGCTAGCTGAGGAAACTGATTTAAAAATCTGTGACATCACTGCAATGTAAAGTCTATCAGCTGAGCGGGAACTCATGGGCGGGGGGGGTGGTGGGGGGTGTTCTACTGCGCATATTCAGTGAGCCACACGGACCAGGAAGGGCCCCGGAAGATAGAAACTTTCTCGGCGTATGCGCTTGGGTTAGCAATTCTCATTAGCTTGAATGGGCAGCCATCTTGATGTTCAGTATCTACTGTTTGTATATCTATGGGTAGACCACACCAACTTATAATTTAGCAATGACTCAACTCAGCCCTCAGCAAAAGTCTTTATCAGTGACATTCAGTCTCCGGCCTCCTTTTCATATTCATAGCAGAGATACAGACATCCTAAGTTAACTACAGAAATAATCCACATGGAAAACTCATCAATGTACTTACACTGGTGCAGATATCAACTCTTCTAGCAGCACATCTTTTGGCCTGCTTCTGAATGCATGAACTCTACAATATTCAAGTAGCATGCTAATGTGAATTGTTAACTGTTGATTGAAACTTCTTAATCTGATCAGTTTGACACAACGTTACAACAAAGAAGCAATCGTTATGTCACTTGACGCAGAAAAAGCCTTCGACAAAGTTAACTGGTCCTTTCTTTTCGCTGTGCTTCACAAATTTGGCTTCGGAGAGTCATTTATTCAATGGGTATCAGTGCTGTATAACTCACCCAGGGCCACAGTCACCACTAATGGGATCACCTCACAAAGCTTCACTTTGCAAAGGGGAACCAGACAGGGATGCCCACTCTCACCCTTATTGTTTGCGATATTTATTGAACCGTTGGCAACAGCAGTACGTCAAAATACCAATATTAAAGGCATCTGCCTTCAGAGGTCTGAACACAAAATTAATCTATATGCAGATGACATTCTACTTTATCTTCAAGAACCCAAAACATCAGTGAAGGAAGTGTGTAATCTCATCACCACCTTCTCGTGTCTTTCAGACTACTCCATCATTTGGTCAAAATCAATAATACTTCCATTAACAGAGAACTCGTGGAATCCTGCAGCCCAAAACTTACATTATTCTTTTCCCACAGGCAATATTAGATATCTGGGCATACATATTTCCTCAAAACTCTCTGAACTGGTCCACTTGAACTACACCCCACTTTTGGACAAAGTCTGTGGTGATCTGAGACGTTGGAACAACCTTCCCATCTCACTTTTAGGACGAATAGCTACAGTTAAAATGAAAATATTACCTCAAATCAATTATCTCTTCTCCATGATCCCATTCACACCCACATCCAAATGGTTCCAATCATTAGATTCCGCTATTGGTAAATTCTATTCAAAGAACAAAAAAGTTAAAATTAGCCTGTCTACTCTACAGAAGAACAAACAGGAAGGAGGACTGGAGGCTCCCAACTTTTTGCATTATTACTTAGCCAACCAACTACAATATCTCATGAAATGGATACATCCACATGAAGAGCATAACTCCTGGCTAGAATTAGAACAGATAGACTGCAGCCACATCAAAATCTCTGACCTTCCCTTCATCACCTCTACCCTCAAACATCATCCTTGCTTCAAGAACCCTCTGATTGCCTCCACATTGACTGCTTGGTGGAAAACCCTGGAAATCACAGGCTCCCAACTACAACCTGGTATACTCTCCCCAATCTGGCACAACCCTGACTTTGCAAACAATAAAATACCACTCTATCACAGCACATGGGCAGAGAAAGGGGTCACCCACCTCCATCACCTTCTCCAAGATAACACACTCATGACATATACAAACTTATTTGGTACATTTGAAATAAGTAATGGGAATTTTCTCCAATATCTACAGGTAAAAAGTACAATTACAAGAAGAATTCCAGCCCTACAGACCACTCTAGAACCACCCGATCTACAGCCACCCGAATTTGTCAAATACATCGCAAAACTGTCGCCAAAAAACAAGAAAAATCTCTCAAAGATTTATAGTTCACTCTCAAAGTCAAACGCTATACACCTACCAATTTCCAAATGGGAAGTGGACTTATCTATATCTCCTGACCACGGATTCTGGACCCAGATCTGTGAAAATACATTTAAGATGACAAAAAACTCCAACTTACAACTGATCCAATTTAAGGTTCTCCATAGAACACACATAACACAATTTAAATTGTACAAAATGGGTTTCTCACACTCCGACATATGTACTCAATGCACCCAAAACACGGCCGACACTTATTTTCATGCTCTTTGGCTATGTTCACCTGTCTATCGGTTCTGGGAAACAGTCACACAGAAACTCTCTTCTATTTTGGGCTGCAGAATCCCGCAATCTCCAAATCTCTGCTTAATTGGCGATCTAACAACTATGACCCTACCAGACACTCAGTACCAACCCACACTCGCAGCTCTCGCCATAGCCAAGAAAACTATTTTGGTTAACTGGAAGGATAAGAAAGCCCTCAACATCACCCATTGGCTGAACCTTCTCGCAGAACACATTTCACTTGAGAAAATATCGGCCACCAAAAAAAACCAATTGGCATCCTTTACAGAGAAATGGTCTCCATTTATTAGCTTTCTGAATATAAATCTATAGCTTCCTGTTGTCTGTTAGCGTATGCCACCTCCCTCTCGTAGACTTGAGTTGCTCCAGAACATGTATATTCTGTCTGTGCCTTTGATCTGACCCCTAACTCGTGTCTCCTCTGCTATATTACAGTTTATTAACCCTCTCCTCATCAAGGAATAATGGCGTCAAGGATCCCAAGACCCCGTGCATGCACTAGGGGTGTTCTTTCTCCCCTATCCCCGGGGCTGCTCGCTGGCTGTGCGTGGCCTGTCTGGTTCTGGTGTCTCCCCCTGGGGGTTGGGTGCGGCCGTTGTCTCTCCTTTTGAGCTCTGGGGCGGCTGGTTTGGCGTGCCCTCCCGGGGTCCGGGGGGTGGTGGCGGCTGGCCTCTTCGGGGGTGCTCTGGTTGGCCCTGGGGGTTTGGGTCGGGTCGGCCCTCCTGCTGCTCCCCCGTGCCCCTTCCGCTCCCCTTCCCTCCTCCTCCCTCCTCTCCTGCCCGCCCTCTCCTCTTCGCCCCTCGCCTTCCCTCGGGGGGGCCTGGGGCCCTCCGCTGCCTGGGGGGTCGGCTGTGGGGGCCGGGTCTCCTCTCTGGTGGGGGGGCCCCGGCTCATCCTCACACAGGCTCCTTCCCGTGCCTGTTCGCCGCCACCGGAGGTTGAGTTCTGCTAGCTGTGGGCCTTGTGCCGGGTCCGGTGCTGTCCTGGGTTGTGGTGGTGCATGGGTGGGGTTGGTGTTGCTGCGGGATGCGCGTCCTGTGCCCTCGACATGCTTTCTGGAGCAGTGTTGGCGCTCACAGTCTGGGCGTCTTGGAGCGTGGGTGGTCGAGGTAGTGGAGATGCCATATCCCGGATATTACTTGTTGTGTGTGTGTCTTTTCATGTGTGTTTTTTTTTTTTTTTTTTTGGTTGGGGGCTGGATGGATCGGGATCGGGTGCGATTTTGTGGATGTGGTGGTGGGTGGTTGGCCCGGGTTTTATGTTTGGGTTCTGTGGGGTGCTTCTGGGTGTGCGGGGCTGGGCAGCGTGGCGTCTGGTCATTCGGTGTTTTGGAGTTCGCAGCATTGTTGGCGTGTGTGGCGCGGTGGTGGGTGTACCGGCTATTGTGGGCATGTGGTGGACTGTTGGGGGGGGGGTCGGGGTGCTGGCGCGTTTTGGCCTGCATTTTGTGGATGGCTGTCGGTATTTGGAGCCGCTCCTGTCCCTGCTCTGGGCTTTGCTGTCCTGGGGCCGTGGGCCCCGTCTGTTGTTTGCTCGTTGGCGCCTTCGCGGTGGTCTGTCGGGGTGTGCGTCGACGGCGGCCCGGGTGTGGAGGTGCTCTCATTGGTTGGGGCGAGTGCGGTTGTTTTGGGGGTCCCATGTCTCATTGATGAGGTATTCGCCACACATCTCACACATCACAGTAGGTAATCTTAGGCATATATAGGGACACGACATCTAGGGCCCTGTGGACAGGTGGGGGCGAGGACAGAGGGCTCTGTGGTGGGGCGGATTGCAATGCTTTATGGCATTGTGTTCCCCCATCCTCCCTCCTACTTGCCTCTCCTGCTCCACCATTTTAATGCTGCACACACACTCACACTTTAGGGGGAGGACTGGGGTGGTTCAGGGTCTTAAGGTCAGGGTAGGCTGCAGAGTACCCATCCCCTGCAGCCCTCCGGCCTGACCCTGGCCGCCTCACCCGCCCTCCCAACTTTTAATGCACCACACTACATTACACTTAGGATTTCACTTATACACGGTGTAGGGAGAACATTTCCTCGTCTGCGACCTTGGAAATGTAGTAATAGGGAGGTATCTGTGGGCACTTGGGGGGAGGTCTGGGTTGGCTCGGGGACTTCCGGTCGGGGTAGGCTGCAGGGTACCCATCCCCTTCAGCCCTCCGGCCGGGCCCCTGGCCGCGCCACCGCCCCCCCCCCCACAACTTTTAATGCACCACATTTCACTTAGGGTAGCACTTAAGCACGGTGTAGGGATAACATTTCCTCGTCAGGAAACGTGGAAATGTAGTAATAGGGGGGTAACGGTGGGTACTTTAGTCTACTTCATCGATGGGGCCTGTGCCCCTCGAGATGGCCACGTTTGTCTCCATTTGGTGGGAGTCCGTTTGTATGTGGGCCGTCGTTGTCGCGTATCTCGATGGGTCGCGGTGGGGTGCCGGGGCGTGGGTGATGGATGGGGTCCGTGGGGCCTGGGATGGGGGGGTTCTGGGCTGGGATGGGTGTGGTTCTGGGTGTTGGGTCTGTTTGCGGAGTGTGGGCTGGGCCGCGCCGGCGGCCTCGCTCTTCTCTGGTTGTTCGCTGCATGTTTGCAGTCGGTCGGGGCGCTCACTGCAGTGCTGTCCGTGCTACTGGTGCGGTGGACTTTGTGTCTGCCGGGTGGCCTGGTGTCGCGCGCTCTGTGGCGTCCTATGGTGCTTGGGCGTGGTGCCCGGGTGACCGTTTGTCACTGTTCCTGTATAGTTGCGCTTGGTTGTGGTCTGTCTGACCCCGGTTATCTGCATTAATAAGATTTTTTTTTTTTTTTTTTAATTTATTTATTTATTTATTTTATTTTATTTTATTTATTTATTTTTTTTATTTTTGACTGATCTGATTTGATTTGACTTCGGTGTTGGGTGGCGGGTGTGCCCTCCTGCCCCGTGCCTCCTGGGCTGGTCCGGGGCGCCCTGAGGTCGTCGGTCGCTGCCCCCTCTTGGCCTCTGGGTCTGTGTGTCTGTCCGTGGTCCTTGTGGCTCTCTGGGGGATGCCTCCTGGGGCGCCCGCGTCCCGGGGTGGGGCGCCTGGCCGGCCTGGCCCTGCTGAGTCATTGTGGCTGCTCTGGGCTTCGGTGTCCATCGCACATGCATGTGTATCCAGGGCTTGCCAGCTCCTGTCGAGTCCCACTGTTGAGCGATGTGGGAACCCGCCAGAATACGCTGAGTCACTTTCCCGACTTCTCACTGAAATCACGCCCTCTATGCATTCCTCCTTCTCTCATGTCGTCTGGTGGCCTACTCTTTACTATCAGGACTCCCACAATTCTGGTCTTCAATTCCGATTCTTTGTTCGTGGTTTTAGATGGGATATTGGTTGTTGAGTTCAATACAGCGGCCTACACTCTTGCATCCTAATAGCACTGCTTATCTTGCCCCTCTCCTGTTTGTCTTATCTCACCCTGCCTGGCACTTGTTTCCCCCCCTATTCACTGAGGTGCAGCACTGCCCCCTCTGGCACATATTAGGACAATCCAATAAAGAATGACAGCTTAGCTTCCAGGGGGGGCCGGTGATGGTCACACACACGCACAAAGTATCAACATAGTTTGTTGCAAGTGTAACACTTTAGTTATTGGACCAGACTCTAGATTCAATCAAGTGGTTGCTCCTAATGTTATAAATAACAGACCACAAATCAATGAATGAGGTTTAACTGCCGGCTTTTTATATAGGAAGAAAATATGGAAAAACAATTGGTACCACACACTTCACACATACACAACAGATGAATTATTCAATCCTTCTTCCAATCACCAACATGAAACCAGTCTCAAGAATACAAGATTATTTACCCCTCTTTAAGTTGAGATAATTTTGCATCTAGGTTTCTTATGTTGATTGTTTAGTTTCTATTTTGAGTATACTCAGTCTAGGTTCTCATCTTATTCTGGCTAGGCGTATCTAGTTTTAGTTCTTTTTTTTTTCCTACTTTATTTTTGGTTTGCTTAACCAGACCTTTTAAGTTTGGTTCAACTTAACCCATTCGTGTTTACCGACTCGGCACACAAAAGTGAATAAGCGAAAGAAAACAGTAAAAAAATATATATATATAAAAGAAAAAAAAATAATAAATCAATAGATCTCACAGATCAATATGGCAACGACTCAAAATGATTCAGTTTGATGTATAACCAGTCCTTAGTTTGAGTCCTTTGTAAATCCAACGAAGTTCACTGTGTGTTGCTGCAAAAACCTGTAAGTGTCCGTCCTACCACAATCCCAGAGTTAGAATCAGTGTCTGTGTCCACGTGTGCAGGTGAGTTCGCAGCAACGGTGATCCTCCACTCCGTCTCTGTCTCCTATGGGTGGCTCGCCATCTTGTGTCTGCAGCTCCAGGTGTGTTCGCACACCAGCGGTCCCAACTAAAAACCTGGCCTGCCATAGAACAAGGCAACGTACACACAGGCATTTTAGCTTCACATAAATCAGGAAGTTAAATGAAAATAAAATACTAATACCAAAATACACATTTACCATCAACTTAAATACAAACCGCACCCAAAAATGGCGGCTCTGCTCTCGCTGTTCACTCTGCCGAGAGGCCGCGTGTGCTGTTTTCCAACTCCGAACCTCACACAAATCCTCGTTCAAAGTGCAATATAACAGAGTCCAACAACACGGACAGCGGTTGAACACGAAATCCTCCCAAAAAAAAAATGAAAGAAAACAAGGTGTAAAACCTCAAAACACGCTCCTTTTACTCCTATTTATTGTCTCTTTTTCTGTTGTTCTTGGCTTTTCCGTCTGCTGCCTGTAGCTTCGGCTCTTGCTCTCGTTATCCTCCCTCCCTCCAGCAGTAGCGCTGTAGTCACCTGACTGGCACTTCTTAAAGGAGCAGTAACCACAAAATAATGATAAATCAAACAGTAAACTGCTTTTATCACATTCTATTATATAAAACACAATCACTATTTTATTTGCTTTCATTTAGGTTTTGATTTGAGGTTTGTCAGTTTATTATCATTATCACCTAGGTTACACCCTCCCTCCTTAACTCTATGCAAGTCCCTTTGCATATTGTTAACAGACTACACTATTTCAGGTTCAGGTAGTGGTGTAAGACTAGGTTCCATTAGTGAATCTGTGATGACTGTGCTCAAGCTTTGGAATAGGGATTGGACAATAGTCACTAAGGGATTCCCTAACTCAGGATATGTCAACCTTTTTGACTGTTCCCTTCGCCTTGACGATCTTCTCACATCACTTATTGTTTCACTCCCACTTTTATCATTTCCTGTTCTGTTGGCATCTGTTCCAGTTTCTTGTGGTATTTCAATTACCACATGTTCAGATTCACTACATCTCTCATGATTTCCTCCATCCAGAATTTCCAGTATGTCTCCAGCTTTGGCTGTGACTGTTTGGGGTTCTGTTTCGTCCATTGACTCGTCCAATGTTTGTCCAGGTAGGTTTTCCTTTACAGGTTGGTCATTTCCGGGTTCCAGTTCCAATTCAGGTAGGTTTTCCATTTCAGGTTTGTCATTTTCCAGTGGGGTTTCAGCCAATTCTTCTGGAGCATCACCAGAAACAGTTCCAGGGCCTGAGCAGTCCAGCTCAACAGAAGAACGAGGCAGCTGCCTTGGAGACCCAGTCATTTCAATTTCTTGAGTGAACCTGGTGGTTCTCAAGGATGGGTCTCGAAAGAATTGTGTTGGATTGTCATCCTCGTCATCAGAGTTAGACTCTGGCACTTGTTCATCAGGGTCAAGATCTGGATGCTGACGTGTGCTTGGACGTGCGCGAGGTTTGTTTGACACTGCAGGGGGGTCAGCCTCAAGAGATAAGAACCCGCATGGCAACAAGAGATCTCTATGCAAGGTTCTAAGGGGACCATCTTGATTTTCTGGCTTGACAGTGTAGACTGGAAGGTCAGCCTTGCGATTAACAACAACATGCACAGTTCCTTCCCACTTGTCTGCCAGCTTATTTTTTCCCCTCAGGCGCACGTTTCTCACAAGCACACGATCGCCATTTTCCAAGGTTGATTCAGTGACACGTTTGTCGAACCTGATTTTATTTCTTTCAGCAGTCTTAGCTGCATTTTTGACAGCAAGTTCATAACTCTCTTGAAGATGAGTTTTCAGAGCTTGGACATATTGTGAATGAGATTTGTGGTGGTGACGGTTCAATGGGACATTAAAGGCAAGATCAATAGGCAACCGAGGTTGCCGCCCAAACATTAATTCGTAGGGCGTAAACCCTGTCGTGTCATGTTTTGTACAGTTATAGGCGTGTACAAGCGGCTTTACAAAGTCTCGCCAATGCTGTTTTTCGTCTGTTTTGAGTGTGCCAAGCATGTTTAGAAGAGTTCTATTGAACCTTTCCACAGGGTTTCCCCTTGGGTGGTAGGGGGTGGTTCGCACTTTATGGATCCCAGCCAGATCACAGAGCTCCTTGATTGTTTTTGACTCAAAATCTGCCCCTTGGTCACTATGCAATTTTTCGGGGAACCCATAATGAACCACAAAATTCTCCCACAAATGCTTAGCAACAGTTCTAGCTTTTTGATTAGGAGTCGGTATTGCTACTGCATATTTTGTGAAGAAATCAGTGATTACCAGAACATCTTTCGTGTTGCTGCGGTCTGGCTCTATCGAAAGAAAGTCCATACAGACTAGTTCAAGAGGTCTGGTGACCTGAATATTCACCAAAGGCGCTGCCTTCTCAGGCAGTGCTTTCCGACAGACACAGCGGCTGCAACTCTTAATCTTTCTCTCAATGTCATTGGCCATTCTGGGCCAAAAGAATCTGGTTCGTGCGAGGTCAAGGGTTCTGTCAAACCCCAAATGGCCCATGTCGTCGTGAAGACTACGCATGACCATTTCTCGCAGCTCCTCTGGAAGGACTAGCTGATAGTGAGTTTTCTCACTAACTTGTCTCTTCCTGTAGAGAATTCCATTTTGGAGCTCAAGCTTGTTCATCTCTCGCAGAAGAATGGAAAGTTCTGGAAGCTCCCTTCTCACAGTTGGAGGAACGGTGTCCCCTGTTTCCAGCTGGTGAATGATTTCATCTATAGCAGGGTCAGCCTTCTGCTTTTGTTTTAGTTCCTCTTCCGAAATGCTTGAAATGGTCGGAAACCCATCGCATTGCTCAAAGCTGTCTGGAACAGCTCCAGCTGACATGGCAAGGGATGTCACAAGAGAAACAATGGGACCGCTCTCATCATCGTCCACAGATGGACCAACAAGATGCTTCTCACAAACAGCACTAACAACATTACAAGAGACATGAGTGCCATCATCAGACACAGGTGAGTGATGCTTCAAAAACTGATGAATTCGCTCCTCCTCTTTCTGAGTCACGAAATCATCGACAGGCACAGGATGGGGGCGTCGTGAAAGGCCATCGGCGTCAAGATTGCGTCTCCCTGCTCGGTACTGAAGTTGGAAGTTGAAAGTGGAGAGGGCAGACAACCAGCGATAGCTTGTTGCATCTAACTTAGCTGTCGTCAGAAGGTAAGTAAGTGGGTTGCTATCTGTGACCACTGTAAAAGGGCTCCCGTACAAATAGTCGCAGAACTTGTCGGTCACAGCCCACTTAAGTGCCAGAAACTCAAGTTTGTGGGCTGGATACCGAGATTCGCTTCTGGACAACCCACGGCTGGCAAATGCAATGACGCGCATTAACCCATCTTGCTCTTGATAGAGCGCTGCCCCTAAGCCAACTGTACTGGCGTCTGTGTGTAAGACGTATGGCAATTTTGGGTTGGCAAAGCCCAACACAGGGGCTGTAGTGAGCCTGTCAATGATCGTTTCAAAAGCTTGCTGACAGCTGTCTGTCCACCTCCCACCGAAAGGTTCACTAAGCTGGAAGTATTGACCACGATCCCCCTTTGATCTGCTACCCTTCCTAAGGGGGGGGTACCCAACAGTAAGGTCGTTCAGTGGCTTTACAATCTTTGAAAAATCCTGAATGAACCGTCGGTAGTAACCGGCGAACCCCAAAAACGAGCGCAGCTCTTTGAGGTTCCTCGGACTGGGCCAGGTTTTAAGGGCCTCAATTTTCTGGGGGTCTGTCTCAACACCATCTCGGGACACAACGTGTCCTAAGTACCTCACTGATGTTTGAAAAAATTTACATTTCTCCAAGGACAGTTTCAAACCGTAGTCTTTAAGACGATTGAGCACATGGAGAAGACGGTTTTCGTGCTCCTCAAGGGTGTCAGAGAACACTATCAGATCGTCTAAAAACACAAGGACTTCTTTCAAGTTGATGTCCCCCATACATCTCTCCATCAACCTCTGAAAAGTACTGGGAGCATTAGTTACGCCCTGAGGCATCCTATTGAACTCCCAGAACCCCAGGGGACATACAAAGGCAGTTTTGTGTTTATCAGTCTCATCCACTTCGATCTGGTAATAACCAGATTTGAGGTCCAACACTGAAAACCATTTTGAGCCTGAGAGCGCAGAGAAGGTCTCCTCCAGGTTAGGCAGGGCGTACGCGTCTTTGATCGTTTGTAGGTTTAACTTTCGATAATCGACGCAGAGCCTTATGTCTCCATTTTTTTTCTTAACTACCACTATGGGCGAAGAGAAAGAGGATTCAGACTCGCGGATTACTCCTGCCTCGCTCAGCTCTTGCAGGTGCCTGCGAACAGCGTCAAGATCTTGTGGGCGTATGGGCCTGGGCCTATGTTTAAAGGGGGTCTCGTCACTCAACTTAATTTGGTGTTTAACTTTATCTGTTCGACCAAAGTCTGAATCATGTTGAGCGAACACCTCTGGCATAGCACTCAGCTTCTGCTCAACCCGCTCTCGCCATTCAGGGGAAAGTGGAGAGTCATCAAAGTTAAAGTGTAACCCTGCATTTTCAGATGACATGGGGACACTAGTTGGTGGCGTTGTGTCAGTTGGGTTTTGTTTAGACAAGATCACTTCCTGCAAGGCATGGATTTCAGCTATGACACTTTTTGCTGGAATAGTGATGTCATGCTTGCTTTCATTTCGCAACACAACTGGCAACCTTTGAGAGGGACTGTCGGAAAGACTGATTAAAGAGCAAGTGACCATCACCCCTCCTGGCAAGGATGATAATGAAGGGGGCTCAATCACAACCCACTTGTCAGACGTCTGGCTGCTGACGTGAACTGACCCCTCCAAGACACAGCTTTGACCTGCGGGGATGACTTCAGGGTCTTTTCCTGTTAGTCTCACTAGTCCTAAGCTGCTGTTTTCTTTTTGTTTATTTCTCTGTTGCATTATTTTCAGAACAACCCTGTAACCATAAGGGATGGCTTGAGGAACTGTGTCGGTTGTGGAATAAACTTCATATACTAGATCCAATGTGTTGGTGCCAATCAAGAGTGCATTAGTCTGTATGTCTGGAACAACTAACGCAAGGGTGGACACAGTGATCTCCGAACCAAAGCAATCTTTAGGAAAAGTGATGTCTACTTCTATAAAACCGGAGTAGGGCACAGTTTGACCATTTGCGGCCTCTATCTCTAGCAGCTCATTCAAGGGATGGATGTCCAATTTGGAAAGGTTGTTCTTATAGAAAGACTGCGAGACTGTGGTCACTTGTGACCCGGTATCAAGAAGGCAGGTGGAAGCCTGTCCACCAATGAATACACTAGCAGTGTACTTAGCTCCAATCAACCCTTTAGGTATTTTTGCAGGGGCAATTCTCGTGTGTGAGCATGGTTTCTTTCGTTTATTCGTTTTGCAGCCAGAATCAGAAGAGGGACTGTCATCACTGCCTTCAGCTCTCATCTGTCCCGCAATGAGGGCCGGATCTAGTTTAAAGGATGAGTAGCAACTGAGCTGTTTTGACTTTCCCACAGAGACTGTTTTTCCCTCAATTGTTTCCGCTTAGCGGCCACCAATGCTGGATTTGGATCATTAGGACATGAGGACGCAATGTGGCCATCTTCACCACATTGAAAACAGTACCATGGCTTTGGCCTGCTGCTTGGCTTTTGTTCTGCAATGAAAGATGACTCTTTTGACTTAATTGGCTGCTTTGCACTCAACTTTGTGACACTGGTCTTTGTCTTTGCAGGTTTCTGTGCCTTTAAGGCTGTGAGCTGGCTCTGAAGCTCTGTGACCTGTCTCTTCAATTCAGTGACAACACTGTCCTGAGAAGGCGGATTGGGCTCTGCCTTGGATGCCTTTAGTCTGGTAAGTTGACTTTGCAGCTCAGTGATTTGCTTCCTCATGTCAGTGAGGTCACTATCTGCTGGCGTGTCATTAGCAAGGGGGCTTGCAGTCAGGAGATGTGCACTAACCTTTTGCTTTGATGAACCAAGGTGCTTTCTCATCCGGGTTTCTTTTGCAGAGTGTCTATCCTCCTCCACACGTAGCTGCAATAGTAGCTCAGAAAAAGGAGGCGGGTCATTCCTTTTACGCTCAAGCTGCAGGTCAGCTATTAGCACATCATCCCAACACCCTCTACAAAATTGTCGCAACAGATGTTTGTCAGTTTCACTAGCAGATACACCGCCTCTTTTCAATGCTTTGGCGAGAACTGTCTGTAATCTGTACAGGTAGTGAGATGGCTTCTCTCCTGCATCTTGCAGAGTGTTAAGGAATTGGGCAAAGAGCTCGTCGCCATCTTCTACTGTTCCAAAAGCCGAATCAAGTAGTTCAAGGTAAGCTGTAGGCGAAGCTTGTGGACCTAAATGCTTTACAACATCAACAGCTGGTGATACAAGGCTATCTAAGATCTTCCTCGAACGCTGCAAATCTGAAAGAGCTGTGTCTTGCAGAAGGAGCTCCACACTGTTGCGCCAAGTATCAAAGTCAGCCTCGTGACTGGGGCAAGGAGTTTTGCCAGAAAAACTTCTGAGTCTGAATGACACATTCATTTGCGAGACTGGGGCGTCGCTTCTCACTATGTGTTCCACAACCATTCGCTGCACCTCTGGGGGGTTAGCATAGTTTATGGCTTCCTTAGGTTTTTCATCTCGTCTAATGTAACTGGAGGTATGGCTCAAAGAAGTTTTTTCCAACTCGGTTGTCCTCTCTGAGTGAGCGTGGTAGGTTACTTGAGGCTCAAAAGCTGGTGATTGTGCTGGTGGGGTTTGGAGCACTGCAACCGAAGGCTCACTTGCAGATTTACTCATGGATTCTGTTTCAACAGCTATAGATTTACTGCATTGAGAGAGCTGCTCTTCCAAGATTTCTTCAAAAGATCTGCCACTGAGTTTTGCAATATTTTGCAGTTCGCTCAAAAAGCTCTGGGTGGCGCTACCAGTCACAATTGGCACATATTCACTTGAAAGGGCTCTGATTTGGTAAGTAACCTGACTAGGGCTCTCATAGCTGTATGGGAGTTCAGGTTTAAGAGTTTCCAATGCAGATCCGCTCTCGTACTCTACAATGGCATTGTTGTGGTATGGCGACGTTGGGTTATTTACTCTAACTGTTCTTGCAATGCGCCCATATTTGTTTAAGAAATCAGTTAATTCCTCATCTGACTCGGTATCAGTGAGTCCACTAACGATAACTGAGTTAGGCACTTTAATATCCTCTCTTTGCACAACTTCCATATTGCCGGACTTTTTAGGTCTGTGTGGTCTGAAAAATAGGTTAGTTCAATGTTTCTTTTTTTTTTTTTTTTTTTTGAGCTAAACTAGCAACCACTCCTGGCTGGGCTCGCCACTTTGTAACACTTTAGTTATTGGACCAGACTCTAGATTCAATCAAGTGGTTGCTCCTAATGTTATAAATAACAGACCACAAATCAATGAATGAGGTTTAACTGCCGGCTTTTTATATAGGAAGAAAATATGGAAAAACAATTGGTACCACACACTTCACACATACACAACAGATGAATTATTCAATCCTTCTTCCAATCACCAACATGAAACCAGTCTCAAGAATACAAGATTATTTACCCCTCTTTAAGTTGAGATAATTTTGCATCTAGGTTTCTTATGTTGATTGTTTAGTTTCTATTTTGAGTATACTCAGTCTAGGTTCTCATCTTATTCTGGCTAGGCGTATCTAGTTTTAGTTCTTTTTTTTTTCCTACTTTATTTTTGGTTTGCTTAACCAGACCTTTTAAGTTTGGTTCAACTTAACCCATTCGTGTTTACCGACTCGGCACACAAAAGTGAATAAGCGAAAGAAAACAGTAAAAAAATATATATATATAAAAGAAAAAAAAATAATAAATCAATAGATCTCACAGATCAATATGGCAACGACTCAAAATGATTCAGTTTGATGTATAACCAGTCCTTAGTTTGAGTCCTTTGTAAATCCAACGAAGTTCACTGTGTGTTGCTGCAAAAACCTGTAAGTGTCCGTCCTACCACAATCCCAGAGTTAGAATCAGTGTCTGTGTCCACGTGTGCAGGTGAGTTCGCAGCAACGGTGATCCTCCACTCCGTCTCTGTCTCCTATGGGTGGCTCGCCATCTTGTGTCTGCAGCTCCAGGTGTGTTCGCACACCAGCGGTCCCAACTAAAAACCTGGCCTGCCATAGAACAAGGCAACGTACACACAGGCATTTTAGCTTCACATAAATCAGGAAGTTAAATGAAAATAAAATACTAATACCAAAATACACATTTACCATCAACTTAAATACAAACCGCACCCAAAAATGGCGGCTCTGCTCTCGCTGTTCACTCTGCCGAGAGGCCGCGTGTGCTGTTTTCCAACTCCGAACCTCACACAAATCCTCGTTCAAAGTGCAATATAACAGAGTCCAACAACACGGACAGCGGTTGAACACGAAATCCTCCCAAAAAAAAAATGAAAGAAAACAAGGTGTAAAACCTCAAAACACGCTCCTTTTACTCCTATTTATTGTCTCTTTTTCTGTTGTTCTTGGCTTTTCCGTCTGCTGCCTGTAGCTTCGGCTCTTGCTCTCGTTATCCTCCCTCCCTCCAGCAGTAGCGCTGTAGTCACCTGACTGGCACTTCTTAAAGGAGCAGTAACCACAAAATAATGATAAATCAAACAGTAAACTGCTTTTTATCACATTCTATTATATAAAACACAATCACTATTTTATTTGCTTTCATTTAGGTTTTGATTTGAGGTTTGTCAGTTTATTATCATTATCACCTAGGTTACACCAGACTAAAATATGCATCAATCTCATAAAAAGTTGACACCCCTTTTGTGGTGTTATACGTTGAGAATAAATGCAGACAAAAAAAAAAAAAAAAAAAAAAGATTGAAACCAAGGGACAAAACAAAATTATTTGTGCTGAGGTCACCACCTGATCAGTGGATGTATGAGTGCACATTGTAGTCAAGTGTGTTTCTCTTGCCCAGGTAGTGATAGTCTGTGTTGACGTGTTATTATGGGCTTATATATATATATATATATATATATATATATATATATATATATATATATATATATATATATATATATATATATATATTGATGGCAGCAGGGTCCAAACACATTAATGTCCCCAGTTTGGTTTAGGTATTGTGTGTGTTGTGTCTCCCCAGTTGTATGGATAGTATTGGTGATGAACGGATCCAAATACCTGAGTGTCCCCAGTTTGGCTCAAATAATATGTGTGTGTGTTGAGTGTCCCCAGTTGTATGGACAGGTTTATGTATTGGTGTCTCAGCAGGTTTAACTTTAGAGGAACATGTCAGCCATCATTAATGTTTGGTACACAAACAGTGTTCACATGATAATACATCATTCTCCTTCTGTTGTTTGGACCTTAACACTGCATGAAAAGAGGGATTTCCGTCAGTATGCGGCACTGTAGATTGCCGTGGAATTTCAGGTTTACGGCTGCGCAACACAGAAAACTGCCGGAAACTGTCGTAAATTGTCGTGGGCCTTGCTTGGCAGTTGTCCCCCCCTTCCCCTAATTCTAGGAGAGGCTTTAACATGTAAATGAACATGCTGTGAGCTATAGAAATGCAAACCAGGGGAGCAGGGGGAGTTTCACTCCCAACACAGAGGTGACATTTCTCTAAAAGGTATTAACTTCATTCATCTCTCGTATAAATAGATGAGGCTTAGTATAGCCTAATTATAGACTCTTAAATTTTAGCTTGAATTGATTTATTTCATGAAAGTATGCTAGATTAATTACTGTGTATGGTCATTAGCAATGGTCAATGTTCAATAAAAAAAGATACACAAAACAATTTATTTCAACAATTAGTTTTAACCAGGCTTTGCCACAAAGGTCAAATGTGCACTCCATGCAAACAACATCACAGTCTCCTAGAGCTCAACCACTGTGCATAGTGGCATGACTACAGTGACCTCTTCTGTAAACAATGATTATGTGATTGGAGGAGCCCGACGAGCCGTCTAGCCCTCGTCCAATCACGTGCGAGCTCGGCATGATTCAAATGGAAGACCTCGCAAGAAGAGCATATCAACAGTCCTGTTTTTACTCTTGTATATTCAGACAGTCTCCTCCGTTTCACGTGTTCTTCGCTGCTTTGCTGTTTCGTGAACTACAATGACTGGACAGCGTCTCTCCTTCAACACCCGGAAACTCCTCAGCATGGACGAAGACACAGCTGAACGCTATCAGTGGGCTGTCTGCCAGCTTGCTGTGTTTGCTGCCGATATGACTCAGCAGTTCACCGCAGTAAACTCGTGTGGAGGAGACTAACTAACAAGAGAAGACGGGTGCACAATCCCAAAATTGCGGTAAGAATATATTCGGTGACTGCTTGCTAAGCTAAAAGTAAAAGAACAAATGAAGAAGCAGAACCAGTCTAAGTTTGGTTATTAAAGTGTATTTTTTGGTCTTGTAATTTACAGGAAGCAGTACGCCGTCTCCACAACTCGGAGACAAATTGTATGCACTACGAACCGGAGCGAGGGTAAATTTAAAGAAAATGCTTTCATTCTGCTGTATGAGGAAACGTTCAGACACGTTCTTGACCGAACTTAACCGTCCATTTTGTTTTTCAAAGACTGACCTCGCCTCATAAAGAGGTTGTGACCTCTTATTTACTAAGAGCTCTGTCTGCAAGTCCGGATTCACTTGATGCGGATAATGACGCCATTGTGTGTAAGTGACTTTTACTGCTTCATTTTTACTTTTTATTGTGACTTTTAGATCAGACTCGTTGTTGGTCAGTGTGACTATTTTTCAGGTGCAATAATAGATGTGTCAATATGCAGTGCACTGCGCAGTACTTATTGTCTTTACTGATTGTTTTTTACAGCTGCTGGAAGCGACACGGAGTGTCCTGGCAGAGGACGATGATGAGGAAGACTGGGTGGATTGTGCGACATCCGTGGTTCCGCAGCAGGAGCTGACTGAACTCTGTGCCACACTGCAGTCAGATTGGAGGCGAACCCGAACTACAGGGCAGCACCACAGACGTCTGCAAGATGGAGCACATGCAGACAGATGCCGTACAGCTCCGAGGCGGCGAATAATAGACAGTTGATGGCGCTGTAGGATTTTGATTTGTTGTTGAAATCTCCTATTTGTACTTGTACATAGTTGTGTGATATAAATAAAGCTCTTTCTTTGAATAAACATGTTCCTCGCAAATGTTCCTTTACTCAAGAAATTCATTCATGTCCTTGATGGTAGTAATAGTGTAGCCCATAGGATAACAATGACATGAATATACAACATAATAATAATTTTATTTTAATTTTTAATAATAATTATACATTTATAATTATTATTATATTATAAGTATTATTTTTTTTAAATTTTTTTATATTTTATTATTGTAGGGGAGGGGTTTACGTTTATAATGACCCAGAGTGACCAATAGCGACAGATCTGCCGACCAATCATGAGTGATATTTCTTGCTTCAAAAAAAAATTCAAGAAAATGAGTGAGATTTCCGGGCGTTTACGGGGATGAAAATCCCACTTTTCATGCAGTGTAAAGTGCGCATTCATCTTTCACTACCTTTATTCACTAGACAGCCAACACTCTACCTTCTACCTGATCAATAGGGCTTTAATCATTTGTATATCCATGCTAGTTTGTGGTAGGAGTGTGTGTGTTAATTCTATCCCTTTGCTGAACTGCAGATTTCTACTTCTCCTGTGGCCACACCATCAGTCGATGATGACTTGAAAGGTAGCCATCAGTCGCTGGTTCCTGTCCAACATGTGAAACCATTGTCTTCCAATGTAAATAAGGTACGTGACGTTGCAACAACAAAGACGACCAGAGTTCAACTGATTTTGCACTGTGGTAGTGTAATATTAATGTAGGTTACCATAATTAGGTATCAGCTGCTTCTTGTAATGGGATGACGATTTCTGTATTAAGGTGACTCTTTTGTCCTTCAATCTTGTTCATGATAGTCATTTCAGTCCAGGATTGCTAAATTGAAACAGCACCATGACAAATGCTCTGAACGCTACATGGCCACAGAGGAAGAACGCAATGCAGCTGAAAGACAGCGCACCTTCCTTTTGCATCAGCGTGCACTTCTTGATCAACAGCTAGCGCAGTTGGAGAATGTGAGTATCATACAGGTCTTTACAGGTTTTCTTATATAACTTTATGTAACTTATATATCACTTTTAACTTCATTAATCTCAGTATGACTTCTGTAAGAGCTTCTCTCTCTCTCCTTAAAGAGAAAATAATAGTCACTTTTTTGTTGTATATTAACATATATAGGAAATAGCAATAGTTGAATCCAGGAGTACGACTCATTATTTATGCATGGACAAGAGCTTCATATAGCTAAGCCTTTATGACAAAATAATCAATGCATTTGTCATCATCAAAATCAGTAACACACAAGTTTAAAATAGATGCAGCTCTAATAAATCAAATCTTCAGTACATCATAATCTTGCTTCGTTATGTTCCTCTCCCCCACACCTTTTTTTCAGCCTGATAAAGTGGATTTGGTTTTCATCCATTTTATATGAATCATATGTGCCTTTTATTTACTTCTCGATTGGAGTATCTAAATTGTAACTGTATTTATGTGTTTGTGTTTGTGTGTGTGTGAATGTGTGAATGTGTGTTTCAATTAGCAGGTGTCTGCTCCTTTACCATCTACTGCCACATCCTAAGAAATGGAATTTCCCTTGAGTCATGCAGTGACCCATGAGGGTAACCCAAAACTAAAATCAGGAAAAAGACGGATAATTCTCTTCTTTTCTAATCATACTCATTTTAGTAACAAAACAGAATTTTGAAAAAATCGATCATCAGTTTTGAAGGGAGTGTATGCGCCACTCTAATCATGCTCATCTCCACATGTTAAGCAGTGACAGTGCAGTGTCTCAGTTTAAATAGTATACAATAAACAAAATTACCTTGTGTTTCTTGAAATGTGTGGCAGTATTCTTCCACCATCATGTCTATCCATTTGAGGACTCTGCCAAGTGTGTTTGTATTTGGTGGTGTCAAATGTGCCTTGCAGAATGACTAAGCTAAGAAAATAAACCAAAAATTATGCCTAAGGGCCAAGTTAAATGACATTTAGATCGCTAGTCGTGTTGTATAGGACGCTGCGAGTAACATTTGCCATAATGTAATCCAGTGATTACATGAAAGTATTTTGTTTATTTTTTGCATCTGCTGCCCTCAGAACTCCTTGGTTTGGAAATGATTGTAAATACTGTCGAACAGTGGCTGGATTAGCTGTGCACATTTACTGCTGACAATTAATTGGCTGCATTCAAATCTTAGGAAATATTATAGATGTACTAAGTATGAATTTAGAATTTGATCCTCCTTTATAACATCATTCTTGATTCTCTTTTGCATGAGAATATTTTTCTTACTTTCATTTTGTTTGAACTTAAATGTTATTTCACTGCTTGAATCATGCAAATATTCCTGCAATAGCATGTGGACATGGCATTTCAGTAGGGTGTTCTTCAGTACAATCCATAACCACCATAATTTTCTTCTTTTTTTTTTAGAGCAAAGAAGATACCTCAGATGAATCAACAGATGAGAGCAGTCCTACTGACTACAGTGATGTTGATTACATACTTGACACTGATGAAACTGACAGTGATGACAGCGGATCTTTGACCCTTGAAAACACATGACAGAGGTCACTATTTCTCCAATTAATGCCAGTGACAGTGAACAGCCCAGTGAAAGCAAGCAGCTCAACAGTCAGCACAGACAAAGACAGTAACATGGAGCAAGACAATGTAGTAAAGAAGAAGAGGAGACTATCATTCAGCCCAGGAAAAAAGAAGAAATGGGCAGTCAGCCCACAGAAAAAGAGGAGCACACCACTCCGCCCAGAGAAAGAAAGTGGTTTTACAGTCAGCCCATAGAAAGAAGAAAGTTCAGTCGAAGTACTGTGTACCACAAATACTCGAACACGTAGAGTGTATAACAAGAGCAACTATTGCCTTTTTTGCTCCAAGCCAACATCATCTCACAACATCTTCAACTGTTCATCGCAATAAACCAGATGTTGCAAAAGCAGTCATTCTAAGGAACAGAGGAAACTTTGCCCACAATGCAGATGTGGTGAGATAAGTAACTAGACATCTTGTTTCACGTAACCGAACAAAGGAGGTCAGACATGGTAAAGATTCTATTCACTGTGTGCACTGTCAAGGTCTTTACTCAAAAAAAAACATTGTGGAAACATATCAAAATCTGTCCAGAGAGGACAAGAGAGGATGCCCCCCAAGTTGGAAGAAAAAGAATGACTGTTCAGAGTGACAAATGCATCCTGCAACTGGGACAATATATGTTCAACGAACTGAGGAACAAAGGGAACAATAATGACAACTACATACGACAGAAGATGAGAGAAGTTGGAAGAATGGTCCTTGAAGGTCAAAAGGTTACACCACTGCAGAAAGTGGAGGAGTTCTTCATTCCTAAAAACTTCCAACATGTTATATCTGCAGTGAAGAAGGTAGCAGGATATGATCCCAAAACCAACACATATCAAACCCCGTCTTTAGCACTCAAGCTTGGTCACAGTCTAAAGAAAATATCCAGTATTGTTGAGAGCAATGCTTTGATGTCTGGTGATCATATCGCAGCAGAGTATGCCAAAAGGTACCGGGCTATACATGACATCAGATGGTAAGAGCTCATCTCCTCTGGAGCACTAAAGACTCTTAAGGAGGCCAAGTGGAATATGCCACAGGTGTTACCATTTACACGAGATGTGAAGCTCTTGAACCTTTACATGGAAAACCAGTAAAGTATTTCAGTGAGAATGCTAAGAATTTCCCCCACCAGAAAATTATGCTGCCCTAGCTAAGGTAACACTTGCTTTAGCCATTACATTCAACAGGAGAAAAGCAGGAGAGGTATCACTTATGTTACTGACTGCATTGAGGTCCCGGAACAAGTTAGTGTTGCATGACGATGTGGCTATCTGCTTGACTCCATTTGAGGGGAAGATGTGCGAGTTCTTCAGAAGAGTGGAGATCCGAGGGAAACCTGGGAGATTGGTCCCTGTCCTGTTAAAACCATCAATGGCGACTGCTATGGAGCTGCTGGCTGAGATGCATGAAGGCTGTGGTGTACCTAATGAGAATTTATTCATGTTTGCAAGACCAGCCTTGTCAGTCTACAGAGGGGGAGAGCGCCTTCAGAAATATGCCAAACTCTTCGAGTTCGCTTCGAAAACAAATCGCAACAATTAAACAGGTCTTAAATCTTGAGTAAAAGGAGTCTGACCAACTTGCTGATTTCTTAGGCCATGATATTCGAATCCACAGACAGTACTATCGGCTGCCCCAACTCTGCAGCTTGCAAGAATGAGCAAAGTGCTACTGGCTATGGAGAGGGGGACTGTGTTGCAATTCAAAGGGATGACACTGGATAATATTGAAATTGACCCTGAAGATTTGGGTATGTTCTGATGTTTTAGTCTATTCGCAATAATAACCTGTCAAAGGAAACCTAGCTCATGGTTTTAATGCAGAAGTTGGTGTAGATTAGCGGCACTTGTCAAAAGACATTTGTCTTTTGAAAATAACACTCTTATGGATACTTGGTTTCATATTTCTGGGTTTTTACAAGTGCTGTACTGGACTCTGCCTGTGAGATTCAGAGTTTTCTGCTTATTTAATTCAGCTAATTGTGTACTTGTCTTGTGCTTTGCCAGAGAAAGTACCATATTGCAATGAAGGAGAGGAGGCTTCAAGTGACACTTCAGGCGAGAAAGATGAGTGTACCAGCACTGAAATGGACCACATACTTCCTGACACGAACATGCCTGCATCTTCAGAACCACCAACTGCTGCTACTCCTCCTATAAAAAGTTAAAACTTACATCATGCGGCACAAAGAGAACTCAGGAAACTGTACCCTTTGTCATAAATGATGCTATGAGCTGCGCTCTAGTGCATACCTGTCAAGTTGTGGATTAGAAAATAAGGGAAATTTGCTGGTGCTCTCTGCAAGCCGTCCCACCACCCCAACGACGCTCCAGTATCCCTGACATTTTGAGACAGGTGTACAAGATATCTAAAAACAACTTGTCAACCGCTTACTAACTACAGTTAGGTGATCAGAATCTGATAGGCCAACCTTTGTTGACAGTGAAATGCTACATTCCTACTTTATGATACAGCCTAAATGAAAACACAAAGGGTATATGAAGCACATTTTTTTATTGTTTATAAAACGGGTGCTTCCCATCCTTAAATGTGATTGGCTGAGCCGCGTTCCATGCCGTTGTAAAATCAGTGTAACCCACTGGTAGACCGCAGCGTCTGTGTTGCTTAGCAACCATTCTGTCCACTCAATCTTGCTTGGTGGAAGAATGAATAGTTCTCAGTTTTATTGTTGCATTATTACCAATAAATTGTTGATTCTTTTTCGTGTATGTTTATTTTATGGGCTATATGTGGGCTATATGGGCTATATGGCGGAGGGGCACTGAATGCCCCTCAGCCATTGTAAAATCACTGTAACCCACGGCTTCTCGGGGCTTATTGCTTAAACATATTTTCAGTTCATAATGTGTCCCATCCTGCTCCTCTTTAGGAAAGTAAATTTGCTGTCCCATTTGTCGAGATATTTACAGGACTTATTTGTTTTTTTGGCAGGAAAGCCTTCTCCTTCGTCACATCCATCCATCTCTCTCTTTTGTTGTTCTGGGTTTGTTTTTGGTGTCGGCACTATCCTCGCGACAACTGCAACCCAGGCCACTGCATTTCTCGCGAGGCTAGTGACAGAGTTCCGTTTGGAGAGGCAGAGGAAAGTTATTTTTTTTATTATTATAATACGGGAGATTTACGGGAGAATACTAATACGGGAGGACGGTGGGAAAGAGGGGTAAAATACGGTAGTTTCCCGGCCAAAACGGGAGGCTTGACAGCTATGTTCTAGTGTGCTCGCTTGAGTGTGCGCACGTGTCTGTTTGTGTGTGTGTTTGGGGCGGAGCTCCGCCGTGCACGATACAGAGAGCAGAAGGGAATTGAAAAAGCGCGACGATGTAGAGACAGAAGTGACATGCTGTGGTGTATATAAGATAAATAACACGAGGTTAGTTAGTTAGTTTAATAAAAGGACAAGGACCTGTTCTATAGGAAAGGTAACCTTAAATGACTTCTGTTGTGATCTGGCGCTATATAGAAAATTTTAATAAAAACATTTTCAATGTCCACCCACTTTTAAACATAAAAAAAGGTTTTTATTGAGATATGTTTTAAATGGCAAAACAAATAAAAGGTTTAATTGTAATTAAGAAAAGTTTAAATGTGGTTAAAGGGGAAAGAAAAAAATGAAGGTAATTAACAATTGTCTAAAACTGATTAAAGTGGAAAAAAAAAAGATTACTGAATGAGTTTATTGAATTGATTACATCACAAATGTTCAAAATGTTTCAACTTAATGTTTTTAAAGGGAACAATAGTTCTGGAGGTTCAGTATTCAGTCCTCAGCCTCAATGTCACAAGATCTATGTGGTGAGGTATTAGCTGCTTCTGCTGCAGCAGATGTGAGACGTTGATTTAAGTTTCAGAGCTGTAGAGTCTCTGTCTCATTCTGTTTCCGATTTATTTTGTAGTAATTGCCATTTTTGTTAATAAAAGATCAGTGAGGCTGCAACAAACGTCATTCTTTTCTAACTTTATTTCCTGTGTTTTGAACAGGGCTCTGCCCAGGGGAAGGAGCAGCTTGGTGGGTTCAAGGAGGAGCAAGCGCCCCTGACACCATCTGGAGCTTTGGCATCTCTCTGCATGTCTGTCTTTCTCTGTCTGTCTGTCGCTGTTTACGTGAACAGAAACACAGAACATTCAAACATTTTAAAGTTTGAGCTCTAAAACAAAGCTGTCTTGCTTCAGGGTGCTTCAGAAGCTGCTCAAGTAGAATTAAATTAATCAATTCATCCACATTTTCACAACTCCACACTGTCTGACCCCACTGCTCTGCTGCTTCAAGACCTCTGACTTCCTCTCTGCTGTGGGAAAGACAAAACAGAATTTCCTCAAAGGCACAGGAAACAGGAAGAAACCTTGTCTCTCATACATTTTTTTTTACTCTAATTTCTTTTCCTGCAGATCAGCTCATGGCGCTCTCCATGGGGAAACAATGCTGTGAAAAGAGAATTAAACACGAGCGTTTCTCTGCAGGGATCAGCAGAGGTATACGTAGTATTATTAGCATATATTCAGTACAATATGTGAATTCACTCGCACACACACACACACACACACACACACACACACACACACACACACAGTTTGTACAGTAGGTGTAATCTGCCTGCAAGCAGCAGGAGGAAAAGCCTGGAGAGACATATAACCAGAGGCTCCAAACTAACCAAGTTTTATTTAGAAAGTCTGAGCAGCATTTAGAGCTTAAATGTGACCTAAAAAAAGGAACAATGGAGAAACAGCTGAACTAAAAGATGTAATATTCTTTGTGCTCTTCAGCAGGACATCTGCTGCTGGTTTATATTTTTAGGGTGTCTGTAGGTTTAAAATGTCTCAATTTCAAAGATTTCTGATTGAGAATTTTTTTTGGAAAAAAAGCACAAAATGAAAGTTCATCACATGATGGATAACTGTCAAAAATAACAATAAGTGTAATGGCTTTTGCACAACAAGTCTGCATTTTTGTCCAAAATTGTCATTTTTCATGTTTCAAAACAAATACAACCTCACACTGTGACAACTGTCCCTTTGCTCAGTCCCGCACCTGGATGCAGACTGGCCAATCATAATATAGCATCCGACAACAACGCAGCTGTTCTCCATTGACTCTAATGCAGTCGTTTCAGATTTCTTTCAATTTCAGGCTGGTTTTGTGGATTTGGAGCGAAATGTTGTGCCTGGAGCTCATCATGTCTTAATGATACTCGTTACCTGGAGAGGTTGGAAAAAGATATACGTTTCTTCCCTGTTCCAAAACCAAAATCAAACCCTAAAAAGTGTAGGGCTAGCTAGCTAGCTACTGAAGATATAGCCTACTGAATGTATACACATGCTGCTTTTGCTTTTTAATGACTATAACAGTGAAAAAAAGACCTACCCTGCTGTACAGGAACCAGTGAAGGGAAGCAGGGAAAATTTGCTGATATTGAACCAGCTGTGTGTCATTGCAGTGTGAGCAGATGAGCATTGTTTGACTTCCCCCGGAGATCCCTGCCCGTCTGGTGGTGGATGCTCGGGTGCTGGCAGCAGCACGGGGGTGAAGCCAAACACCGTTCATCTACACACACAGCTGGTTTAATATGGGCAGAGTTTCCCTTTATATTCATTGTCTTCTGTGGTGATCAGCAGTGATGTGGTGGTTCACTTTTACACTGTGATCTGTAGTTCTTTAGCTTCTAACTATCTTTGTCTTTTTAACGTGTTGTTGCTGCTGAGTCAGTTTGACATCCTGGATATATCCCTCAAACACAGACTGTAGACCCCTCTGTCTGCTTCTCTCTAGAAACGCTATTTCATTTTTCAAAAATATGATTCTTCACGGCATGCAAATTAGTAACAGTGTGGCTCCATGTTTACTCTGATAACTTGACGGACCTTCAAAAAAGGGCGGGGCTTAGCGAAAAGTCAATTATGTTTACACACTGACTTAAACTTTCGTCATTGAAGTTTTCGGAACAGATTTAATTATCAGCATTCTTGGCACATCTTTCAAGAGTCTTTAGAGAGCTGTTTGACCAAGAAGCAGTGACAAAATGTGGCATAAACTAGGAATACACAGTAGTATTTGCACGTCATGGGTATCAGCCAATATTGGATTTAAAATGAACAGAACTGACCAGCATGCTTTTTTTTTTGCACCACGAATGAATATTACATACACAGCAAAGTATTGTATTTCATGTCTCCATCTGCTGGTGGGTCATACAAAAGTATGCATGTATAATATGATGTCAGTTCCACTACAGAAGAGACCTGGGCCCTATTTCAGAAAGCAGGCTCCCAGTTGACTGAGTCTGAGCTGGAACTCTTAAGTTTTCAGTTTCAGAACAGCTGATCGGAATTAGCTCAATCAACTCTGAGTATGCAGCCTGAGTGAAGTACATTTATGGTCAGCACCAAAAGCCATCATCAATGGAGTGCAAATAACATGATTTTCAATGGCATTAAGCGGAGTTAAAAGCAGTGATCAGTGGTTTTAATGACCAAGAATTAAGTCATGAAAAAAATATATATATATTACAGCAGCTGCAGCTAAACAGCATGAGGTGGGAGGGGAAAAGGTGGCAGATCGTGTTAATAGGTATGTGAAGTGACGCTATGTAATGTGATGTATTAATACATGTCTAATATACAGAAAATAAAGTAACATTTTTATAACAGTGTTCATATATTTTAATATAAATTGCTATATTCTCTTATTCAGCTGTAGTCTGATGGGGCCCAAGCGCCCTTGGCAGCAACTCAAAATCAATCACAGAAATATTGTACAGACTGGTAAAAATTTTGCTTATACTTAATTCTTGCAATATTAGGCTGAGGTTAATTGAGTTGCTGTGAAATGACTTCCGATTTATGTAATCTCCTTTATTCTCAGATGAAGCTATGATGGGGGTGTGAGTCCCATAAATGAGCCAGTTGAGCCACAGCGGAATCTCTGAATATATGGAAAGTATTCATGAACCATTGCATAATGTATCCACATAGATTAATTTCTTATTAACACTGACACACCTGCAATTATTTGGAATCCCCCCCCTTTTTTTTTTTTTAAAGATGATCTTTTGGGCTTTTGTTGCCTTTAATGGCAGGACAGCATAGTGTAAAGGGGGAAGAGAGAGAGCAAACAACACGCAGCAAAGAACTGCAGGACTAAGCCCCTGTACATAGGGCGCCCACTCCATCCACTAAGTCACCAATGCCCCGTGAAATTTGTCTTTGATAATCCTTTCTGATTTAAGTCCAAGGAAAACCACAAAAATGGGCAAAAGTCTTTTCAGAGCCTGAGTCACTTTCCTCATGGCCTCACCTCTGTTTTGTTGATATGTTCACTGTAATAATTTACCAGCATTTCACAATAATTAACAGTATTATTTTACAGTAATTTGTTGTAATTAAGTTCCCCTGTAATATCCCAATGAATACCTGTAAAAACTACAGTATCTTTGAATTTTACAGTATTTAACTGTTCTTTTACAGTAAAATCCTGCAACCAAAAAACCCCTGTCATATCACAACAAGGTCTGTAATATCACAGCAACACAGTAAAAAAATGCAAGGATTTCACAGCATTCAATAATATTATTACAGTGAAATATTGTATTCAAATATTCCCTGTTAACCCAGATAACAAACTGACCAATAGTATATCCCTGCAGACCCGGATGTTGCAGATTCAGACCCGCAGTTCTGGGACCTTAGGTTTTCTGCGATAGCGCCACCTATCGAACTGGATGACAGCAAATACTATTGACTGTCTAACGATAATATTCCACCCAAATGCTAAAATAATTGTGATAGGGAACATTTGATATTTAGGTGGGGTTGTGGTGCTGTAATTTTGATATAAAATTTTTTGTTTTTTTTAATCAACTGCCCTCCCTGACGTTTATATTATTTTCTCTCTGCCCTCCTCTGGCATCTGAGAAGAAACTGTCTGCCCTTTCCCCACCAAGTTCAACCTCCTTTAATCTTATACAAAACTTAAAAATAAAACAGCAATATTGACAGTAGGACTGTCAAATTAACACGTCGCCCTCCATCAGTCACCGGCACTACACTCACATAACTGTGTCAGTGGCCAAGTGATTATGGTGTTGTGCATCAAATCAGCAGGTCATGGGTTCAAATCCTGGTTATGGATTGTTTTTCTGCATCCCTCCCCTCTGTATTTTCCGCAAAACAGAAAATACAAAAACTTTACATGCCCTCCCTTCTACCTCAAAATAAAAATAATCTGCCCTCCTCAGTACTCAAAATTGAGACAAAAAACGAGACAATTGGCCTTCTTTTCTATGATCAGCGTTATTTTACCAGTAAGGCTAATATACAAATTAAATATATTTTTGAGAGTATAGTCTACTTACAGTGTTTATGTCCTGTTCAGCGGCGAATGGATTCAAACATCTACCGCGAGGTGGAGCAAAGGCGGATACACCTGGGGTCCGTTGTGAGTCGGCTATCTGAGGGTGTTTGTGTCCTGGCAGAGACAAGCCGCGGTGACTTTATTCTGTGCTGAGAACCGTCTGGGAAATCCGGATTGAGTCCACTGTTTGACAGTGCGCTGCCCACAGCCGGCCGTATTCTGTGCGCATGCTCGAAATGAGGGCGGCAGTACGGCGGATCTGCAGACGTGAGGGCGGATTGTGTGCTATCTGGGAAGGCACTGAACCTGAAGACGCCACTTCCCTTTTCGCCTCTGGGCTGAATGAAAAAGGTGAGCTGCATGCATAATGTCTATTAGCAGTACACAGCATTTGCTAATAGTGATATCCAGTGTTGGGGGTAACGCGTTACAAATTAACGGATTACAGTAACGATATTACCTTTTTGGGTAACGAAGTAAAGTAACGCATTACACTTGAAATATCAGTAACGATCCTGCTCGCTGGTCATTTGAAGGAGTCACTCAGCAGCCACTCCCGCCTAAACAAGCTAAGCTAAGCTAAGTCTTGGAGCGCAGCAGGTAACACAGAAAGAAATGAACAAGATTTTTGTCCATGTATCTACACGGTAAATTAAGAAACGGGAAAGTAAAGTAATAAGTAGTGAAGTTACTTTTCAAATGCAGTAACTAGTAAAGTCATCTCGTTACAATTTACAGAAGTAACTAGTGCCTAATTACTTTTTTTGAGTAACTACCCCAACACTGGTGATAGCTGTCTTTTCAGCTATCCAGTAGCTAGCTTAGCTAGACAAGGCCTAGAGTACTGTATGTAGGAGTAAATTGGCGAACGGTAGCTAACGTTAGCTTGGTTTGGTAAACCACAGCCTAGATCAGACAAACGTGAGGCAGCCGATCTCATTATTTAAATTTGAATACCTAAATACTTTACATTATGCTTTGACTGAACTGTAAAAAGCGTTCATATGATAAGATAATGAAGGATGATGATTCAATATTTGATCAGATATAGTTAGGTAAAGGCATCATATAGTATATCCATGGTGAAAGTGTTGCATGGCGATCAACATGTTATGCGTTTTTTGGTCAGTCAACATATACCCTTAGAGGTCGGCAGCATCGCTCTACTCTTTTGCCTCTATGTCCGGAACGGAAAACGAGAGCGACGTAATTCTGTTTTTAATGAAAGCGGGACACTTCAGCCTTTACATCGATTCCATCGGTGTGTTTGAAGCAGTCAAGTCGGTAAAATCGGGTGTCCAATAGGGACCAGTGTGCCGTCACATGACGGGCTAAAATCCAATGGGAAAGCTGTGAGCGGACACATGATCGGCCAAAGATCGTTTATTTACATCAAGATGGTTGCTCTGTTGCCGTGTATAATCACTACTATCAGGAAATCTTCCCAAAGTCTCCCGTAAATCCTAATAAATAGCGTAAATTACCATTTATGCATTTTATGCAAGTTGAGACCACTGAATGGGCCTGAGATGAAGGAGAACCTGTTTACTGCAGAAAACACACAAAACACACAAAATTGTCTGTGAACCTCATGTAAATGTCAGGATTGTACTGTGGCTCTCTGCCTCACTGTAAACACAGACTGTTTTCATGCCAGACATACCAGGCGAGTGGGCCATTTTTGCAAATGTTACACGTACCGGGCTGCGGCACCCGTGAACAGCTATTTGTCCTGTAATACAGGGAATAATGGTCAGTCAGGGAGACGTGTCTCGACTCTACTGAATCCTCTGTGTTGTGAGGGGAAACCAGCAGAGCAACGGTCATGGCCATAGGCTGGTGTAAACAACAGTGTCGCACCACCTACTGTCATAAAGCCGCCACTGCAAGCTACTGGCTCTGACTCAAAATCAGGTTACTTTTTCACAAAAATAAGCAGTGTTTCCCCTACCATTATATTAGGGGGGCGTTCAGGGCCCCTCAGCCGTTGTAAAATCACTGTAACTCACGGCTTCAAGGACAGAATGGTTGCCAAGCAACACAGACGCTGCGGTCTACCGGTGGGTTACACTGATTTTACAACAGCATGGAACGCGGCTCAGCCAATCACATTTAAGGATGGGAAGCACCAGTTTTATAAACAATAAATAAATGTGCTTCATACCCTTTGTGTTTTCATTTAGGCTGTATTATAACGTAGGAATGTTCACAGCATTTCAGTGTCAACAAAGGTTGGCCTATCAGATTCTGATCACCTAATTGTAGTTAGTAAGCGGTTGACAAGTTTTTAGATATCTTGTACACCTGTCTTAAAATGTCAGGGATACTGGAGCTTGGTTGGGGTGGTGGGACGGCTCGCAGCGAGCGCCGGAAAATTTCCCTCATTTTCTAATCCACAACTTGACAGGTATGCACTAGAGCGCAGCTCGGGCCGCATTTTCCCGACCGAACCCGACCCGAGTCCGAGACAATTATAAGCGAGCCCGACCCAAACTCAACGCAGTTTGTTACCTGACATAGTTATTGTCATGGACCGTGTGTAAATGACCATCAAAATGCTGCTGTTACTCACAGTCAAACATGCCGCTCACACAGCAGCACAGCACTACACACACTTAGTTGGAGCGGAGCCTGTGTTGCGTTCAGGCGTTATCACGTAAATAACAAATTAGTATTTTCCAAATAAAATAAAGTGCAGACCCAATCTCCAAATACATACAATAAATACACAATATAACAAAATTAACTACATCCACACAAACACACTAAGTGGGCATCACACAAATAATGAAAATAATATATTTTATGTCATAGTTAGAGCCTTGATTGTTTTTCCCCTAATCCCCAAGACCTTAAAGAACAGCTATATAACATTTAAAAACAACTTCATAATAATTTTCTGTGTTTACCATATGTGTGAAATTAATTTTCCATTTTTTATTTTCCCCTCTATATTTGGTTATATCAATTTTTCTACATTCTTATGACACCACCAAGCTCAGGTTGTTTTGAAAACAAAAAAAGATGTAAAATACTCGATTGTACCTTAGGGTTGAGGATTTATAAGAACTCATACACAAAGAGACCAGGCGAGAGGAAAATAGAAGGGCATTCCATAGACCATTAAGATGTCCAAAAAATGTCCATTAAGTTTTTTCTCTTTTTTTCTTCCTTTTTTTTTTAAACAAACCAGCAAATATGTACAGATTTCATGTTTTTTACAACATGCTCATGATCATAATCATTCAAACTGCATTCAAACTGAAATTCGTATTGTTGGTTGCCTTTGTGTAATTTCTCCTTTTTCTTTTCTTTCTAGGTCATCAGAGGGCGAGGCTAACCATCCTGTTCAGTGTCAGGTTAAGAGTGAGGAAAAATAGTTTGGGTAGGTGACTAGTTAAAATGCACCACAATGTTCCACTGTAAAATGGTTGGATGTAAACATGTGTCTGAGAAAGTGTATAACTTTGTTCAGCACACAAAGCTGCATAGTAATGCCCCCAATTATCTCTACCAGTGTGGGGTGCCTGACTGCTCACGGAGGTACAGGAAACACACAGGACTGCAAATTCATATGTATAGGCTGCATAGGTCCTACCTGCAAGCTGCTGGGCCTATACCCCCTGACACATCAGCTCTACCACCTGACACAACAGCTCTACCACCTGACACAACCTTGAGATGTGTGCTTGAGGCTTGTGCATTTAAGTGTGACACTTTGGCCTCTCTTATTAAGCATTTGAAGACGCACATAAGGGGAGGAATGGAAACTAGATGTCCATTTAGAGGTTGTGATTGCAGGTTCACACACGTGATGACTTTTGCTTCACATATTTCCAGGAAACATAGGTGTGCAGAGGATTCAGTTTTAGATGACTTTGTTCTAGACAAGCCCATTACTACAGAGCCATTGCCAGGACCAAGTCAGTCGTATTCAGAAACTGCAGGTGAACATGATGAACCAGAAATGCCATTAGCTGTGGACGAAAACCTATTTTTACAGAACCTTACACTTTTCTACTTGAAGTTGCAATCTAAGCTACTCTTACCGGCAAGCACCATACAAACCATTATTGATGGCTTTCAAAATGTTCATGAACTTGGCCTGTCTAATTCACTTAACATTCTGAGTGAGAAATTGAAGGAACTCGGAATCTCTCAGGCCACTATAAGCAGCATCATTGAGGAAATGAACAAAGATGATCTACTCACACTCTATAACAGGGGAAGGCTCAGTACAGATGCAAAGAGGAAGGCTGTTTTTAAAGAGTGCTTTAACTATGTTCATCCCGTGCCTTTGCTCTTGGGCAATGATGAAAATGACAAAGAATGCTTTGCTCAGTATGTGCCTATACATGAGACGTTGGTGACACTGTTCAAAAATGAGTCTCTACGAGAACAGTATACCTTGACACGTTTGCAGCCATCTACTGATGCTGTCTATCAGGATGTCAAGGATGGAGAAGGATTTCAAAGTAATCCAATGTTGAAAGCTGACCCTTCCTCACTTGGTTTGATACTGTACCAAGATTCCTTTGAGGTTGTCAACCCCCTGGGCTCTGGGAAAAAAAAGCACAAGGTTTTAGCTGTTTACCTAACCCTGACTGACATCTTGCCTCACAATAGATCTTCTATAGATCAGATGCAACTTGTTCTCTTATGTAGGGAACAGGACTTCAAGTATTTTGGGGTAAATAAGGTTTTTGCTCCCCTGATTGAGGACCTCAAAATTCTGGAGCAGAGAGCTGTAGTCATATCTGATGGCACTGTACTAAAGGGCTCTTTGGTTGCCATTGCAGGAGACAACCTGGGATCCCATTCTATTGGGGGATTCTTGGAGAACTTCAGTCGCTCTGTTTATTTTTGTCGCTACTGTGAGGTGTGTAGAGATGATTTCCTGACTAATCCTATATCGTGTGGTACCACAAGAACAGCCCAATCATACGCAAGTAATTTGCAAGAGCAGGAAACTAGTGCCACTGACTCTGTATGCGGCATCAAGTTTGACTCTCCTTTCAATCAGCTTTCACATTTCCATGTTTGCCAGCCTGGCCTACCACCATGTCTAGGCCATGACATATTTGAAGGAGTCATAGCTTATGACCTTCCTTTATATATTCGCCATTTAGTTGAGGAGAATCATTTTACTTACCTGCAGTTAAATCGGTGCAAGAACCAGTTCCGATACGGAGTTAATGATGGTAAGGACAAACCAGCAGACCTCTATCCTGGCAGTGACAAACTAAGTGGGCATGCAGTTCAAAACTGGTGTTTCCTTAGACTTCTCCCACTCATGGTGGGTGACAGGATTAAAGATCCCTGCGAAAATGAGGTGTGGCAAATCATTTTGCAGCTGAGGGAGATGGTTGAGCTCATCTGTGCACCGGTCATTACAGAAGGCCAGGTCGCATATCTTAAAGTCCTCATAGAGGAATACATAGACAACAGGACAAGGCTTTTCCCCAGTGCCCCCCTCAGACCAAAGCACCATTATCTGTGCCACTATCCATCTCTCATCATTCACTTTGGCCCACTTATTCGACTATGGACACTGAGGTTTGAGAGCAAACATACATTTTTTAAACAATGTGCCAGGAAATTGCACAATTTTAAGAATTTGTGCAAAACTCTGGCAGAGAGACACCAACTTCTACAGGCATACTTCAGTACGGGAAGCTTGTTCCCTCCTCTTGTACAAGTAGAAAAGGGGACTGATTTTTACGTTGAGGATTACAATGACAGGATCAGGGCATCTGTAGCCAGTTGTCCATTCGTGTCACAGTCGGCAGTGGCTTGTAACTATGTTACAGTCAAAGGCACAGATTACAGAAGGGGGATGTACATTTTACTAGAGAACAGTGATGAAGGGCTTCTTATGGGGAAGATTATGCTAGTTATTGTTGTTCATAATTCAGTCTATTTTGTCTCGGAGAAACATACTTTTGTCAAGTTAAGTGACACAGGTGTGTACTGTGACCTAGGAGTGGTCCAAGACAATTATGTGTGCATTAAGCAGGAAGATCTACTGGACTACTATCCTCTTTCAGCATACAACGTGTATGATCAGTCCCTTATTGCTCTCCACCATTCTTTTCCAGAGGCAGTATGAGCAGGGAGGAAAGTGAGGATACAGGATACGTGAGGAGAGACGTGAGTAGTAGAGCAGGCTATGTAGTCATAGCAAACTAAGTTAATTTTTTGGTAGCCTTGAAGAAAGTTGATTTTGTCTTTAATTTGCTTTGTTGATTGAATACACTATAGTAGGAAATACGCATACAGTGTTGGGATGGCAAAAATGACAAATTTTGTCAATCAGTTAACTGACAGCATTAATCGGTTAATTGTCCGTTAACTGACCATCTTTAATAGGCTGTAAAATGGTGCAAATCCTGCCCATGGATTAACTGTTAACATCACTAATACAGTGTTTCACGATTCACTACTTAATGAGACTAGATCAAGGAAGCAGTGTGGTCATACTTGCCTGGTCTCCCTGATGACCTTCTTACCACCATGCTTGATGAACTTGGGGTTGAGTCTATTGAAGATCTGACCTTGATGGAGGAGAGGGATCTTGTGAAATACCTCAAACCTATCCAAAGTCGGAAGTTGATGAAGGGCATCAAGGACGGTAAATTCATCTTTTCACTCATTACACTTGTCACTCTTTCATGTCACTGAACTAGGGCCTTAGGACATTGGCACAACTAGTAGACAATAGACTTTGCATAACTGTAGTCTCAAGCTCACACACTGATTTCCTGTCAAATACTATTGGATGAAGTGATTAATCTCAGGTGTGCAGCACAGCTTATAGACCTTATTCACGTTTTCACATCTGGAAATACATGGAAGTGAATGCATGTCCATGCATGTCCAAACTCGATAACAACGGCAGTGAAAAACAATCAGACCCAGATATGATGAGTTTGTAATTCCAATAGTGTATTTGCCTGTTATTTTAACTATCGTTTTTTAAGTGGCATTATCAGAGCAATCTTTTAACATGAGTCAATGGACACTTCCGCATTCTCCCAACCCATTACATCACATTTAAACAAATGGTACTCGTATGAATAACTTCTAATCACTTCATCCAATAGTGTTGACAGGAAACCAATGTGTGAGCTTCCTCCAGGAAGTACTGGAGCAGGACTATGGTTATGCACGTAGTATATTTACCCCTAGCCCTACATTTTGTCCCGTCTTATTTAATAAATTGTTTTTGTGTCTTCTAGGACTTGTGACTCTTAATATAGAGATGGCCTCTGCTCCAGATCAAAGTGCTCCAAGTTCTCCAAACACTCTGGCCACTCCTCAAGCATTCCAGTCGCCAAATCAGCTGTTCGCCAGCCCTCCAAGCTCTCCCCCAAGCATGTCATGCGCTTCACCACCTGGCGTACCATGGCATGTGGACTTTCATCTCAACTGGGACCAGGTGTCATCAGCCATGCGACTTAGAATGGAAAAAGAAGAAAGACCATTGCCAGACGAGAGAAAGGCCTTCGTGGTCGTGCTCGTGGACCAAATGCTGCAGCACGACCGCAACCCATCCAGAGCCATGTGCCACAGCGTTGTGAGAAACATTGTCAGGTATTAGCCCCTGTGTTTCTCTGTGTCTTTGTCAGTTCGTTGTTGTTTATGGTGGAGTACCTGAGCCCTGTGAGTATTTCCTTTGCGTCTGTGGTCTCCTGCATGTGTTCCTTCTGTGTTTTTTACGTTTTGGATTTTTGTCTTGTTTTCTGAACCTGCTTGGTTATCTGCACCTGAGTTGCCTTTATTTTTGTTATTAAATCACCTTTTGAACTCTGGCTCTAGTGTTCCAGTCTGCAGTTTTGGGTCCACCCATCGTTTTTCAAGTTTACTCAACGTAATTGTAACACCTCTATGATGTCACAAGGGTGCAGAAGTGAAGACTTTGTCAATATGGTTTGTTTAACTGAGCTAGTATAGTCAAGAAAACCAGACTTATTCACATGATTTTATGAAGGTCTTGTTGTTCAGCCTGATGTTGTTTTAGTGTGGTTTTTTCCTTTAAAGCTATAGTTAGTAATGTTGGAGAGCTAGCAAGATTTTAAAGTGGCACCTCCTCTAAGCTCCATCCCCTCCTCCCCCTCCCGTCAGTGCTCTGTCCAAAGCCACGCCCCCACTAACTTGAACGCGCATCTGACAGCAGGACTCAGCAGAGCAGAGGAGAGCCGGCTGTGCAATATGATCAAAATGTCATATCCTATAACCTCTTCAGTACAAGCGCCCCCTAATCAAGGGCCAGCATGAGATGCGTCGAGTAAAAACGCTCAATGCTCCGTGCAGGAAGCACAGATCCTATAAGTTAGATAAGCAGTATCTATACTATGACAGGCTTACACCGACAGAGAAGCTAATGTTAGCATTGGGCTAATACGAGCTACAAAAGTAGCTAAGCTGTCCAACGTTACATATTTCATGAAAATAAATCCCCCCGAAGCAAAACAAATCATTACCTGTCCAACAGAAAGACAGCAACCTCTGCATCACTTTTCAGGCCCTTCAGATGCCTCAGTTGTCTCCACCGCTCAAAGTCTGCATCGATGTTGATAATAATAATAATAATAATCTGTCGATTATTTAAACAATTATTCGATTAGTTGTTTGGTCAATAAAATGTTAAAAAAAATGTTGAAAAATGTCAATCAAATGTCAAGACGATGTCGTCAAATGTCTTGTTTTGTCCACAAACCAAAGAGATATTCAGTATATTGTCATAAAGGAACAAAGAAACCAGAAATATACACACAGAGAATTTGGACTTTTCTTAAAAAACTACTCAAACAGATTATTCGATTATCAAGATAGTTGACGATTAATTTAATAATCGATTAGTGTTCGATTAATCTATTAATTGTTGCAGCTCTAGTTTAAAGTTGAAGCTAGTTTAACACTACGATACAATGCAAGTTGGACCTTTTCTCCTTATATTTCGTATTGCAATAATATAGTTTATTGTGATTATTTTGGCCACAATGGTGACATTTTCTAATTGTTCGGCCCCTATTTTCAGGAGCCACCCAAAAACATTTGCCGACATTGGCAAGCACGGTGATACTGCTGGAGACGGATGTCACTCTCTTCTGCAACAAGTAAAAACAAGAGTGGAGTACAAAAATAGGAATAATACTCTTGCTCGACGCCGCAGAGAAAGAAGACAGCGCATGAGAATGGCAGGAGAGGCCAGACAGGCAAGAGGTCCTGTTGACCAATACGGGTATGTGGCAATATATGGGTAAAATCTGTTAACATTTTGATTGAAAGCATTGTATATGACCATGAATAACCCTGAAACAGGACAAAACACACTTTTCTCTTGACTACTTTATTGACACTTTGACATGGACCTTTGGCTCTCTGGCATGGCTGTGACACACTAAATAAAATGTGACCTTAATTCATTTCATGAAATACACCTGTGCATACTCCACTATGACACTGCAACATGACTGCTGTGGAATGGGTCTATTTAGATAGTCACAACCAGGAATCAAACTGCTGACCCTTCAGTCATGAGACGACTTGCTCCAACTCCTGAGCTATAACCGCCCCCAATAGTATTGTTACCCTGTGATGCCCACCCCTAGGTGTGTGAGGTGGGGCCCAGCAGAATTGCCAGAGGGGGAGACCGAGGCAACGTTGGAGAATATGAAGAGGGATCTGCTCAACATCTACTCAGGTGAAACGGGTGTTGTTTGGACCCAAATGCAGTACACAGGCGCACAGGAACAGTTGGTAATGACCTTTATTAGTACCACAGCTAACAGGGTATGCAGCAGGCAGAATTATCACAGAATACAGTTTGTTCTTCGGGCTGAGAGCCCTCGCACAGTCTCTGGGGCTCAGAGGAGGGAAAGGGGGGCGACTGGGATCAGCCGCGGAACCGAGGGGAGGCTTCTGAGCCCCCGGTTCCACACAGTTCAATTCTCTGTCGTAGTGAGGGGAAGAGATGTAGCTTACTTCAGCCGAAGAAGACGAGTAGGGCGCTCTGCAGTCTGGGGAGCTGGCTGCACATGCTGTGAGGCCGGCGAGGAGTGAGCTGAAGAGAGGTCGGAGACAGGCGGGGGGGTCGTAGCCAGGTGAGCAGTCAGCGAAGACAGAGGCACCGTTGGGGAGCAGGCAGGAGAGGAGACGAGGCCAGGCGGAGGAGTCAAAACCAGACGAGCAGACAGATACCAGAGACGCAGAGGCAGAGCACGAGGTCAGGGACAGAAGGCAGGTGAGTTTACCGGGAGACAGACGAGGATGGCAGGTCAGGGACAGGCAGAGTCGACACCGGGAGAACAGACAGGGAATGAGCGCTGGAAAGACTCGCATTACGCTGAAGAACAATCTGGTAAGGAGTGAAGGTGCTGGAGAGACTATATGCAGGCCTGATTGGCATGAGCTGCAGCTGTGTGGGCAGGTGAGCAGAGTTGGGCTGATGAGGTGGGAGTGGCTGACAGGTAGAGTGGATCAGAGGCAGGGAGAGTGGAAAAATACTGAGGGCAGAAGGGCAACAGGGAGAATGGAATTGTGACATCAGGCATGCAATCTACTGTCTTTTTGGTGAATTTTGTTTAATGCAGATTTGGGTGACTTTATAGTCATTTGTCCAGATATGAACACTGTGGAGGGGGGGCTCTGAGACCAAATTGTTACTTGGGTACTAACAATACATTTGTATGTCTGTATACACAGAGGAAGGAATGAGTGGGGCCGAGAGAGCAGAACCAATAATGAAAAAGACATACGTCATCCTGCGGAAATACCTTAACAAAGTGCCTGGCCCAGCGATGTCCGAGATCAAACTGGAGTGGCCATTTCTGTTCTCTCAGAAATGCCTATTCTCACACTTTGGCCTCCTGACAGACATCGATGTCCTTCCAAAACTGCAGGAGGCAATTAGTCGACGAGGACAGACCATCCTGGATTACTGTGCAACACTGAACAACCCCAAGATCCGCGATGTTCTGGCCTGCTATGATCCAGTCTCTGACAAGGCTGCCTGCATCCTGCTGCTCCTAATGTCGTACTTCAAAGAGCCGAAGGAGATTTTGATGCTTGAAGTTGACGTCAGATTTTTTTATTCAAATATTTAAAATGCAAAATGATTGATTACATTAGACACCATTTATTACCTTGATACCTGATTTACCTCTGACCAATGAACGATATTTATCCTTTAATGTTAAATCTATGCTATTGTGTGTTACTGTGTTATAGCCATGTGCCACTGCTGCGGACATTAATACTGCAGAACTCCCCAGCACCCCCTGCTTGATCATTCAAGGTAATGTTACCTGGATCTTGTATCGACATTTCTAACTCAGTATTTTGTTCTGATTCTAGGAATCTACATGACCACAATAAATAATAATAATAATAATAATTACATTTGTATGGCACTTTATATCTGAAACATATCTCAAAGTGCTCATAACACATGATGTGGTGTCTGTTCATTTCAGGTGACATGATGAAGCCGTCTGGATGGCTTATATCCATCGAGGGACATGTCGTAATGGGCCCACATCCTTTGTTTTTACACGGAGTAGCTGCTTTCTTCAGCAGCTATTACGTCTTCAACCTTGAGTATCCTGCCGCTGGATCGTCGACGCTGGAGTTCATTCAAAGGTATTGTATAAAGATCACATTTAATCTTGTAATTCACATTATAGTATAGGCTTCCAACTCAGTGACTGTCTTGAGGTCTAAAATGCTGACAAAGAAGGTACCTGAGGCTAGCCTGGTGAGACCATCCTGATCTCACGAACTCATTCAATTTCGCTCTGCAAATCAGTCTGGGTATCTACACGTTACACTGACTATGATCCAACAAATACCTACCGGTCCAATCACAGCTGTTTATTTTGTTTTGGGGTGGGCTATGTGATTTCGAAACATCTATTGTGAAATGCAAATGTATTAAATTAAGTAGAGCGCAAATTTTCTTTAAAAGCAGAACAAAATGCTCTCAGACCCTTTATTGAAAAGGACGTGTTTGTCATACTTCCGACAGGGTTTGGTTTAATTTAACAACTGGCCAATTAGTCTAGCAGCAAGTCCTCAAAAAAGGCTTTAGTTTTCGAGATACCCCTACCCGAGGTAGAACAAAACACAACAATATTTTATTAATCTTCAAGGTCTCCCATTCATGAAATGGATTGTCTTCAACTTTCATTTTGGGGCAAAATTATTTTTTGGGGTATTCTTTACAACTACCCCAATCGCTGAAAAAGGGTCAAATTAGGCCAGTCCGGATAAGGGAAATATGACAAAAAAGCCAATTACTTGAGAATGCTCACTCCTTTCCTCATAGTATTTGCTGAGGTATGAACCAAGTGTCTGCCCTACATCATCAAAAAGTCACAAAGTCATCTACTTTAAAAAATTCTGAACTATAACCCTGAAAAAATAGCTTCAATTTAGGCGGAAATTGCATTTTTGTGGTAATAAGAAAAGAGGACTTCTTTACTTTTCTCTTATTTAACAGAAAATCATAAATTCCTGTCAAATACACTGTTACTGTATTGTCTAAGGTGTTTTTGAAAAATAACCATTGGTTGTATAGAGATACCTAGTACAGTTTTATTGTAAATGAGGTTTCTTTAGACAAACCCCTTCTCTAAAAACAGCCAAATGAGGTGATGGTCATCATACTTGGGGAAGAAAAGACCAGGTGACTGTACTACATCACCAAACAGACAGAATGTGTGTAACCTCATAATGTAAAGTTCATCTATAATTACAGGCCCCTAACAGATAAAGACACAAGCTAGATAGAATGAAAATTGTATTGAAACAGTAACTCATTTCATAGACAACAAACACCAGAACTATCAAACAAAACCAATCAGAGTAAAATAAGGTGATTTTTTTTCACTTTTTAAGTACATTAACTGTTTATATACAGTATATTCAATTACTATAAATATATATTATTGTAGTATTACGTTTATATAATATATTTATAACATATTACCTAGATTATCTCACTGGCTTCAGCTGGGCATCAGTTCATACCTGTTATTACTATTATTTATGCATGTCTTTTTTAAAAATGCATCACATTTGCAACTTTCCTGTGTGTGTGTGTTTTAGTATGTTTTTGATGGAGAGAGAGACTTGGGCCAAAAATTGGCAACACAAATCTACTGTATTTTCCATATTTTCCAGAGTTTACTGTAATAATGGAGCCAACAGAGCCAGTGCAGTCAGCAAGCCAGTCACATTCACAGACACTGGACAAAAAGGCGTGTTTAATATGTGAAAGTGCCCTACAAGGAGATGAAATTAATCCACACATCAAGAACCCCTGCACTGGCTCTGTTGGCTCCATTATTACAGTAAACTCTGGAAAATATGGAAAATACAGTAGATTTGTGTTGCCAATTTTTGGCCCAAGTCTCTCTCTCCATCAAAAACATACTAAAACACACACACACACACACACACACACACACACACACACAGGAAAGTTGCAAATGTGATGCATTTTTAAAAAAGACATGCATAAATAATAGTCAATAGATAATAGATAGAATAGATAATAGATTAAATTGCATGAAGACGCATTTGAACGAGATGCTGCATCTCAAGGGGCTATCCTAAATAAATTGAAATAGAGTGGCAGTGCACGTTGATACAGAATATGTGCCACCAGAAACTGAATTTGAATCATTTATATTTGAATTTGAATTACATAATTCGAACTAATAAATTCAATTTCAATTTTTACTATTCAGATTCAGTTTTACAACGCAATGATTCAAATTAAACAATACAAATTCGAATTATGTAATTCAAATTCAAATATAAATGATTCAAATTCAGTTTCTGGTGGCACATATTTCAGCCCATAATACAGCCCCTCATAGTAGAAAATCAACAGACGATGCCCAGACCACTTTGCCTAGGGCAAAGCTAACCTGAGGCACCCTGGCTAAAAATAATTTTATGGTGAGAGGAAGATCCAACAAGTTTGGTTTATAAGTCTATTAGGGGGTGATATGGGAAAAGGCACAGGTGAACACCTTGATAAATGCTGCCTGCAATACATAAGTCTATTTAAAACTGAAACTATATTTGCTTATTAACAGGTGCTTCTTGGGGATCAACCCCGACAGAGGCTCCAAGACCAAGAAGCGAACAACCATGAACCCTCGTGTGAGCACACTTTTGAGAAAATTAATTGACTTGGAGTGGGCATGTTAGTTTTTTTGCTGCAGCAGTTGTTGAATCACAAGTTTCTGAACAGTTTTGCTGCATTTTAAGATGGCTTTGTAAAGTCTGAATATGAAATTGAATTTCTTGAGTTTCTTAGCATTTGTGTTGAATTTGTAAATAAATATGCCATTGGGCTAACATTGACTTTATCTCAGAGTTGTCTGTTGGGGGAGGGGGGTGATTTTAATTGTATAATGATTGTAAATTCACAGTAAATAGAAACTTCATGTGCATTACTTTCACAGTAAATTACTGGCCAATTTTTGCACGACTTCCACAGTATACATTGTAAATTCACAGTAAATTACTGTCAACTTGTGCATTACTTTCACAGTACACGCTGTAAAAGTACAGGGCCTTGTTGTAAAGATGTACAGCAAAAGGTTGTAATTCCCCAGTTATGTACTGTAATATCACAGTAATTGCTTTGTCATTGAAACTGTGAAGTTACAGTGTACAGTTGTGCTTTTACAATAATGCATTGTAATATCACAGATGTGAAATTACAGTAAATTGCTGTGAGTACATTTCACAGTATATTGCTGTAATCCTTACTGTGAAAGTCATGCAAAACTTATCCGTTCATTTATTGTGAATTCACAGCGAAAAAATTTACAGTGTTCAGTATCTCCGATGTTTTAAAGAAACCTGCTGTTGCCGAAGAATCGAAGGGCAATGCATAAAATTTACTGCGATGATTATGTAAGTCCACGATGTGTAATATTTAATAAATTTGGGGGAACAGATTGTTAGATAAATGATAGAGTGTGAAGTAAAATTGTATCGTTAATATAGACACTCAAACGGGGTCTCATCACCTTCTCCTTACGCAACAGCCTCTGAATAAACTTTGCCTCAACATCCACAACTTTATTCACAAAAGGACATGCAATGTTTCTCCTTCCTTCTACATGCTCAGCAGGTGATCAGCTTCAGGCTGAGATGAGGCAAACCTGTCACCCAGAGGGTTTGCTTCACAGAGTATGTTGCCATAGTAACTGACTCAGTGTTACGCTGAACTGACTTTGTGAAAGGGAAAAGTCAGAGTTTCCCTCATTTCAGGCTTAACATACTCAGTTTTCACTAATCCTGCTTTCTGAAATAGGGCCCTGATGATCACTGAAATTAGCTGGAGGTGGATATACACTGAACAAAAATATCAACGCAACATTTTTGTTTTTGCTCCCATTTTTCATGAGCTGAACTCAAAAAATCTAAAACATTTTTTTTTTATATACCTAAAAGACCATTTCTCTCAAATATTGTTCACACATCTGTCTAAATCTGTGTTAGTGAGCACTTCTCCTTTGCCGAGATAATCAGTTGTTGTCCTCATCGGGGTGTCGACCTGACTGCAGTTCGTCGTCGTAACCGACTGGAGTGGGCAAATGCTCACATTCGATGGCATCTGGCACGTTGGAGAGGTGTTCTCTTCACGGATGAATCCCAATTTTCACTGTTCAGGGCAGATGGCAGACAGCATGTGTGGCATCGTGTGGGTGAGCCGTTTGCTGATGTCAACGTTGTGGATCGAGTGGCCCATGGTGGCAGTGGGGTTATGGTATGGGCAGGCGTATGTTATGGACAACGAACACAGGTGCATTTTATTGATGGCATTTTGAATGCACAGAGATACCGTGACGAGATCCTGAGGCCCATTGTTGTGCCATTCATCCACGACCATCACCTCATGTTGCAGCATGATAATGCACGGCCCCATGTTGCAAGGATCTGTACACAATTCCTGGAAGCTGAAAACATCCCAGTTCTTGCATGGCCAGCATACTCACCGGACATGTCACCCATTGAGCATGTTTGGGATGCTCTGGATCAGCGTATACGACAGCGTGTTCCAGTTCCTGCCAATATCCAGCAACTTCGCACAGCCATTGGAGAGGAGTGGACCAACATTCCACAGGCCACAATCAACAACCCGATCACCTCTATGCAAAGGAGATGTGTTGCACTGCGTGAGGCAAATGGTGGTCACACCAGATACTGACTGGTTTTCTGACCCCCCCCAGACCCCCCCAATAAAGCAAAACTGCACATTTCAGAGTGGCCTTTTATTGCGGCCAGCCTAAAGCACACCTGTGCAATATTCATGCTGTCTAATCAGCATCTTGATATGCCACACCTGTGAGGTGGGATGGATTATCTCGGTAAAGGAGAAGTGCTCACTAACACAGATTTAGACAGATTTGTGAACAATATTTGAGAGAAATGGTCTTTTGTGTGTATAAAAAAATGTTTTAGATCTTTGAGTTCAGCTCATGGGAGCAAAAACAAAAGTGTTGCGTTTATATTTTTCGTTCAGTGTATGTATCAGTATCGGTCATCAGCCAAATATGTTAATATTGTCACATATTAGCATATCGGATATCGGCAAAAAAATATTGTGCATCCTTAGTGTAAACATATCAATCTACAACAAGAGAGATGAGCAGAGCATGCAGTATCATTTGTTTTACTCAGATAGCCTGCTTTCAACAGCTAAGGTAATAATATTCAGGTGGATAATGATGATGAGAAGGAGAAGGTGGACTGCACACAGACAGAGAGAGTGACAGCGTGGCGACAGAGAGGAAGGACAGCTCAGACTTAAGACAGACAGCTTCAGCTGCGGTGCCAAATGCAAAACATCAGCAGAGAGCAGTGACAACCAGGAAGGTCAACCACCAGAGAGAAGAAAGGGAACAAGTGTGTCTTTTCATTTTGTCTAATATTGCAAATTTTTACAAGCATCAGACTTTTTTTGTGTAATTACTTTTTTTTGAATGACTGATTAAAAAAAAAAAAACATACAACAGAGAGGGACTTGGTTTGCAAAGAAATTAAAGCTCAACTATTCAAGACTTATTACAGTGTAGCTGATGGCTTTAATTGATATTGGAGTGTAGAGTTTCTGAAACAACGTATCCTCTTACAACCGTTTGTATGATATTCTACAAATTAAGCCCCTATGAATGCCATAGATTCAACAAGGTTCTGGAAGCATTTCTCAAAGATTTTGATCCATATAGACATGATAGCATCACGCAGTTGCTGCAGATTTGTCAGCTGCACATCCATGATGCAAATCTCCCATTCTGCCACATCCTAAAGGTGCTCTATTGGATGGAGATCTGAAACTGTGGAGGCCATTGGAGTACAGTGAAATCAATTAAACACAAAATACACTTCTGTTTGGCAACACGTTCTAATCCCAACTCGTCAATTACAGCCACTTTGCCAGTGGACTGAAACACGACACTGTCGGTATCCTCCTGAGTCAGTTTGGGACGTTCTGTGATGGCTGTGTTGGTTCCAGTTTTTACGGGAAATGTACAGTTTCTGCTCATTAGATGCATACAGTCTTTTTTCAAGACTTTGTTTTTTTGTTTACTTCTTAAGTTTAAGCAACAAAAACATGCAGTTAGGTTTAAAAAAAAACATAATGGATTGGCTTAAAATAAGGACATTTGTTGCTAACATAATGTAACATCACCTGAGATATGTTGCGACCACAGCATACTACACAACCAAGCACACTATGCCATCATTAAAACAAAACGATTGACTTTTGGTTTCACATGGTAAATGAACAGCTAGCTCTCAGGTAAGAGTCTGTCTGTTTGACGGCATCCTCGTCCCCCCCTACACGCCCTGTGTGGACTTCCTCACTCTTTATACTAGGTAGTTGCTGGTGGTGTCACAAAGTGCTGGTGTCTGGTGCGTATCACACTGCAAACTTTAACATTTGTTTTCTGGGGACATGATTTATATTTGGACTAATCATTTGTTTCTTCAAGAAAATCGAATAACGAAAACGAACCATTGAATGTCATTTTTAAGATGCTTCAAACAAGATCTGATGATGTCACCAGCTCTGGAGGAATATGTCCTGTCAGCACCCAGGGTTTCATATCTGGACATCAGAGAGACAGGGTGTGTAGAGTGTTTTTTTGTGTGTGTGTGTGTGTGTGTGTGTGTGTGTGTTTGGACATTTAGTTCTGTCTGAACTGAATGTGTGTGTGTTTTATGTGTCCATCGTGCAACCAGCACACTGTGGAGGAGACAAACAGCGCCAACTGTTGAGATGTAATTAAACTGAGCTGTGTGTGTGTGTGTGTGCGTGTGTTGAGTGTCTGGTCTTGTGTAATTATGTTGACACCTCCAGCTACACGCTGTCATGTCTCTGTGAATTCACTGAACAGCAGAATATTGGCTGTGTGTTTTGTTGTGTGTGTGTGTGTGTGTGTGTGTGTGTGTGTGTGTGTGTGTGTGTGTGTGTGTGTGTGTGTGTATGTGTGTGCGATGGTTCGACAACACACAACAACAAAGCCTGGTAGAAGTTAGTTTCAGTTGCTTGTTTTGGGTCCTCAGACAGTTTGATGAAGTTTTTAAAGCTTCTCTTCAGCCTCAGTTTCTTCACATTCTGTTTGTTACAGCACTTTGTAATGTCGCTGCTCTTGTTGTTCAGTATTCACACAGTTGGTCTCTATAGAGATTTTTCTGTGGATAGTCATCAGAATCACAATAACATTAGAGAGGTTTTGAAGCTGAATTGAATAAACAGTTAGGAGCCATGTTTTTAAAGCTTCAGCTACCAGGGTTGTTAACTACAGCTCATTTTTAAACTTTAGAGTGGACATTAGAGTGGACCTGTTATGCTTATGCTTATTTTATATGATGTATAATGTTATAGTAGCCCATTTTACACTGCTAGTTCAAGATGGGAATGTCACAGTATTATATTGACTCGCAGTTCTGTATAATAGGTACAAATGCGGAATGGGAGGACAGAGCTGTCCCACCTCTGAGCCTGGAATTGAGGTAGTAACAGCGCAGGAATGATGTGTGTATACAGGCTGTTTTCAAAAATGTTCCTATGTTTTCCCACTAAAAGCGCTGCACCCAAATTCGTACATAGCCCATGTAATTAACCCTTTATGACCTACCATAGAACAAGTCCATCAGAGCATATCTTTACATTATTGACATGCTGCAGTGCCATTTTTGGGGTAGTTTAATATGCTATCCATCATTACAACCCTCATATCCAAAACTTTTTATATTATGTATGGACTTATGTCCATACTAATTAAATACATAGCTTAAAAGTGCAAGAAACTACAAAAAAAAAGAAAGTTTTTTTTTTTTTTTTTTTTTTTAACACATTTTTCTAAATACATGCAAGAAAGTCAGTTCATGCTCACAACGTGATGAAGCTTATTCCAACGTAGGAAGTGCTGTGAATATCTGCGGTCTGGATAATGTTTTAGTTGTGTGTGCTTTTTACTGGATTTCTACAAACCCATTAGTGCAAGGAAACAGTGCTCTGGGGTACAATGAATGCATGATATGTTACTGTAAGTCCCCTGGTTTTATATGCAAAAAGAGTTATTGCTCTATCTTATGTGGTTGCAATTCTACCAGCATTTAAAAGTAGATATGCAAATAGAATTGCGGGCACTCCCATGACCAATGCACTGACAGTAGTAAACAAGGAAGCAGTACTGAGTGCTTGTAAACAGGCAGGTTGAGGTGGTGGATGGGTCACAAAAAGCTAGACTTTCGCTCAGGACTTTCCCCTGGAGTCTCGTGTTTGGATCTGTGTGAACTTTGAGTAATTTAAGGTACATCCTCACTATGTTTCTTTTCCTAACCCTAAATGCTGTAACTTTTGCTGCCCAAACCTAATGTCTATAACTTAACTTTCATCACGTAACTATACGATAAGGATGTAACGTAATTCGTGGGGTGCAGATTCATAGGATATCGGATGAACGGTTCTATGAACATGTTGCTGTATAAAAGGGACAGCTAACAGGACGAGATTTAAAAAGCAGCTGTTAGCGGTTAGTGGCTAATTCAAAGAAGAAGAACAGCAGCTGTAAATATCCACAAATGAAAAAAATGAGGTCCAGGGGTTCCTTCCCCTCCGATAGGACGAGATCAGTCACCACATTGCAGGGATTGTACAAGATTGTTATAGTCATGTTAATGTCACTATTATTGTTTATAAAGTGTTGCCGACTCGTATGTCACACTAGAGGCCAACACTTTTGTTAAGTCACACACCTCTTTCGCTTCCGCAATGTCAGCATGCTGTGTAAAATCACACACTGGAGCAGCATGATGCCACCGTCATTTGGTTTTGTGTAAAAATGCAGCATAAAGAAAGGACTTTGTAGTGGTTATAGAGCTCCATCTCCGTGTAAAAGGGCTAATGTCAGATATTCATATTAAACATACAATATGAAATTTTCTGCCATGGGGGGTCTTTCAATCCAAACATAACAAAAGACAGAGCAATGTCATATTTAGTCAGTTCAGTCCATTACAACCTACAACCTACAACCTCCAATCCTCGCTGGGAGGAATTTAAATTTCAGCTGCAGTATGGTTATACTGAGAGTATGATTTTGTAAATAAATAAAAAAAAGTCCATAATTACTCCTCTCTCCCCCATCTTTCTTTTCTCCAACTAAATATCAATCTCTTCTTCTCCTCACTCAGTTCCCATGCTCTGCCCCCTCTGTCTGTGTGACCTCTGACCTCCAAGATATTTGGGATATTTGCATGGTGACCCTGAGCACAGATACAGATGGGGTTGTGTTGCAAATACACATGAGAAATCACATTAAAGTAAACATCCTGATTTCATGTTGTTTTCAGAACTCACTAGCTTCATGTGTGCGTTTTTTTTAGACACAAACACTACAAGTGTAACCCAGTTATCTATATAGTTATATATATATTAATAAAAATCATATATATATATATATATATATATATATATGATGGTCAGATGAGTCCAGTTTCCAGCTTTATCTTCCTCCTGCTAATGTGAGGGTACGCAGAAGGCCAGGCGAAGCATTATCTCCAGCATGTACAGTACCCACTGTCAAGCATGGTGGAGGCAGTATCATGGTTTGGGGATGCATGAGTGCTGCTGGTGTTGGTCATCTCACTGTCTGTGATGGCACATTGAACTCTGCCAATAATTGTGCCATTCTTGAAACCCACATGCTCCCTTCTGCACGTGCACTGTTCCATCAAGGTCAAAACTGGATATTTCAACAAGATAATGCCCCTTGCCACACATCCAGGGCCAGTAGATCTTGGCTGCAGGAGCACAGTATCCAGGTCTTAGACTGGCCAGCTCAATCCCGGACATGAGCCCCATTGAAAATCTGTGGTGGATTATCAAAAGGTCTGTTTCAAAGCGTAAACCAAAGAATTTAGAAGAATTAAAAGCAGTAATTCAAGAAGAATGGGACAAGATTACCCCTCAACAGTGTGAAAGGCTCGTGGGGAACATGCCAGCCAGGATCAGAGCTCTACTGCGTGCTAATGGCAGGACTACTAAATATTAATTTGATGATGTGATGGTTTATTTATTTTTTGTTCAGTTTTGAACACATTCTCTGTTATTTGTTGGCTTTGATACCGACAATGTTGAGAACTGACATATTGAAACTGTCAAGAATTTAGTTTTGCTAGGTTTTCTTGTAAACAATAAACAAAAAAATATATAATTTGTATTTGCTTGTGTCTGTCTAATGCAGCCACACCTTTTGAAACACAAACTGTCCCACCAACTTGGCTGCCTCTTTGTCCAAATCGGATGCAGAATGTAGATAAAAACAGGAATTGTAGGAGACTAAGTCCATCAACATCTCCACAACTTGTTCAACTGTAAACTTCTGTCAGCGCTGGGATTTTCGTGCAGTTTACAAGCTGCTACATTTCTGTAAACAACATCTTCTTGCAGTTTCCAGCAGATCTTCTTTCTTTGTTTTTGGACACAGCACCGCTGTTCTATTTCACAAGATGTGTAACAGTGCACCCTATCTTATAATAGTGAAAACACGGATTGCATTGCATCATAAATGACGCAAAATCTCGTCAATGGCAGAGAAAGTGTTAAAAAAATGATAAAAGGAAAGCACCGCAAAAATAAAGTATAAATAGAAAATTGACAATATGAAAAAAATTACAAATAAGTAAAATTTAACGTTTTTTTAAATGAATGAGCTGTACATTTTGTGCAGGAATGTGCAAGAGTTCAGAGTGTGAAGTGTAAAGATTATATGCAACATACAGAGATAATAGTCTAAAAGATGTGTATTAATGTAAGACATTGGGTCGCTCTTCCTGAGAGTGAGGTGTTTAAATGTCACTGAGATGTAACTGTACCTGGAATTAAAAGTTCAAATAAAGACACGGGCTTTAATAAAGAGAGCACAACAGTCAGTGTGGGTTACTTTAAATAAATGGCTATTTATTGATAACATTTACTAAAAGTTGAAGACAGGTAGTTGAAGCAATCACACACTAATGGAGCAATGTGAGTATTCTACCTGTGAGAAATACACTGCTCAAAAAAAAGGGAGCACTTAATGGTCAAAGTATACCACCAAGTCAGTTAAACTTCAGGAATATCAATTGGTGTTTCTCAATTGCAAGGATCCTTCCTTGGGAGGACAGGTCCTCCCAAGGAAGGATCCTGCAGAGGCAAGGCTAGAGTCCTCCCTAGCATCCAGTGAACACACATTGGAACAGGCTAACAAGTGTCCACAGGTGTGCGTCATCAGCCCTCTTGGGACTGACGGGGTTTCAGGGTACTGTGGGAATTTTTATACTCTCTAATGTTGTTGTACAGTTTGAACAAATATAAGCCGCATTTTCAGAGTCATGTGACTTTTATGGAAAATATATTTCTGGATTCTACTTAAAGAATAAAAATCAGGTCGGCTAAATGACATTTTTGTAAAAGGTGTTTTTAGAATTCATGACGCATAAAACTTACCTTACCCATTGTGCTGAATGTTTAGGTCAGTTCATGTGTTTCTGTAAAGTCTTATGAATGTATGAAGCATTAACACTTTCATCTGCTCAGTTGATTTGGACAATTAAATAGCTATCTATAAAATGTGTCCTGATGTTTTGGGAAGAGTTGGCAGTGGGAGGGTTAATCCTTCTTTACACTGAATATGCAAAAGGTGTTGTTTACAGGTGAGGCCAGGTAAAGCCCCCCCACACACATTTTCACACACATTCACACCCTAATCCCTTTTCAGTGTGCAGTACACACAACAGCTGAACAAAGTCCTAAATCACCACAGCATCTACAGGATTGACTACTAATTAATTGACTACTATAAACTGTGTCTGTGTCATTGTTGTTTTTGACTTTCCCATGTCGTCGCTGTTCTTGTCACTGTTGTGTATTTTACTGTTGCGTATTTTATTGTTGTTGTTATTGTTTTTTGTTTTTGCTGCTGGCTGCACTGCAAATCGCCCCCCGGGGACAATAAAGATTTCTTGAAATTTAACTTGAACTTGAAGGATATAAACAGACTTATACACAGAATCACACTGTGATTCCAAAGTGTTCTAGATTTGATGTGTGTATCACCAACAACGCTGTTACAGTAATATGAATAGCGGATCTGATCTGATGAGCCGAGCTGATCTGAAACAGCTGATCACGCCAATTGTACCTGATACCGCCATGTAATCCTCTGAAATAAATTCACCTCAAAATTAATGAGTTATGCTTTGACCTGCAGGATATTCTGATGTCTTTACTCTGGTCATTCTCACTGATGAATGATTTGTTTGAAAACTTTGGTGTTTTATCTAAATCCCGGTTTTAAAAAAAAATCTCATTAGGCCGTGAACACAGTGAAGAGTGTGAATTATGAGGTTTCTGTCAAATTTTTTTTTCACGCTTGTACAATAAAAACTCCTGGCGACATTAATCCAAATAAATGACATATTTATATTAGTCCTGCCGAGCTCTGCTGCCGCAGGTTTCATTGAAGAGGCCCCACCCTCACCTCCACCAAATCCTGTGCAAAGCATTGTGGGGATTTTATACCCGCGAAGGATCCACACATGCATCCTCCGAATTTTGCTGAAAGAAGGACTCAGTCCTTTGTGAAACTCGGGAGGATCCTTGACATTGGAACAGTCCTTCGGCGGAGCTCGATGACGTAGCATCCTTCAAATCCGCCCATTTCAGGATCCTTCCTTGCAATTGAGAAACGGCTAATCTGTCCATTTAGGAAGCACAAGTGATTGTGACTCAATTTCACCTGCTTTGGTGCAAATCAAAGTAACAACAGGTGCAATGAAGAGGCAAAAGCAAGACAACCCCCAAAAAGGGAATGATTTTACATGTGGTGGCCACAGACAGTTGCTCTCTCCTTATCCTTCCTGACTGATTCTTCTATAGTTTGGTGTTCTGCTAGTGTCCTTGTCACCACTGGTAGCATGAGGCAGTACCTGCAGACCAATCAGGTTGCACAGGTAGTCCAGCTCCTCCAGGATGGTACTCCCATACGTTGCATGAAGGTTTGCTGTGTCTCCCAGCACAGTCTCAAGAGCATGGAGGAGATACCAGAAGACCAGTCATTACAGGAGGAGAGCTGTACAGGGCCAGCAGCAGGACCGGTATCTGCTCCTTTGTGTGAGGAGGAACAGGGGGAGCACTGCTAGCACCTTATAAAATTACCCCCAGCAGGCTACTGGTGTGCATGTTTCTGACCAAACTGCCAGAAACAGACTCCATGAGGGTGGCATAAGGGCCCAACATCCTCTCGTGGGACCTGTGCTCACAGCCCAGCATAGTGCAGCTTGGTTGGCATTTGCCAGAGAACACCAGAATTGGCAGGTCTGCCATTGGCCCCCTGTTCTTTTCACAGATAAGAGCAGGTTCACACTGAGCACATGTGACAGGCATGAAAGAGTCTGGAGGTACCATGGTGAATGTTATGCTGCCTGTAACATCATCCAGCATGACCGGTTTGTCATACAGATGCAGCCACTTCAAATTGCCCAGGCCATCTGAAAGCCAGTCTCCAGCCCGCTTCCACCGAAATACCAACACCGCCCCCCCCCGCACACCTTTCTGGGGGTGTGCCTGGATTCCACTGTAATTACAAGGTGTCACCATTAGATGGCGCTTCCCTCACAGAAACACAAAAACTAAACATAAAGAGGTACTTTCCCTGGTAGTATTTCCTTTCAATGCTACATTACAAATCTATTTATTTTAAAGATTTAGTTTGGCCTTTAAGTTGCAGCACTTTTGTACAATAATATGAATTTGTTGCTAGGTTATATTATTATAGTTTACAATAAGCCACCCAGCAGTATTTCAGTTATTAAAATAACCACCTTTATCTGCTGCAGCATTGGTTATTAAGGAAAACCTAAAATTTTGTTACAATTGTCCCTGGTCTCCCCTATCTGAAAATACTTAGGTAGTCACTCAGAATAATGAGAAATGTTCTGAAAATAACTTGGTACCTAAAAATAATTACTTAAATCATTTTGAAAAAGTTGCTCAGTAAGAGACTCAGTCAGTGTGATGATGTGTGTGACAGTGGGGGGGTGGAAAGCTGTTCAGATCACACATTCACACATTCAGTAAGGACAAAAAGGTTCATGGTAACGCTAATGATGTGTGGAGGCCACCTCCACAAGACCACTTTATTTCACATGCGCTCCCTTTGAATTAGTAAGTTATGGGAAACTTTATCAACTTTGTGAAAGCTGCCTGTGACAAATTAATTATTAATATGAAGAATTTACAAATATGGTTAACATGATGTCATCGGGAAGGAAATCCCTTGGGCACACCCTTACAAGCCACGGGCTTCAAATGAAGCGGAGAAATGAGAGGATGCATGTTTTATACTTTGTATTTGAGCAGGATTAAAAATAATGATTTGAATGGGTTTCAATCTGAATATTTATGTTCGTCGGGTCTTTAACAGGAGAATCTCCATTCACGTTGTTTACAAAAGGCTACAAATAATAACATTTTTTAACATAACAACATTTTCGCCGAGGTTAAAAAAAATCCTCGTCTTTCGCACATTCTGTACACAGGGTGGGGTGGTCTAACAGTAATCTAACAGCACTAGCACAGTTATATATATATATATGTATATATATATATATATATATATATATATATATATATATATATATATATATGTATATTACTATTATTATCATTACCACTGCAGATAAACTCAGCCGCTAAGACTAATGATTCAAATGCAGTTTTGTTCTCGCTGTACTATCGGTCGGTTCCCAGCCATATCACTTTAATTGCAATTCTTCTGAATAACAAAACACTGAAGCATATTATTTATGACCTCTGATATGGTAGCCTGATAATCACTAAATATGCTCTGTGTGGGAAGTAAACCGCTTCAGTTTCCACACTCATTGCTCCTCCTGGTGGATAGACAGACCATTGCAACTGGTTTCTACAAATTATACTAAGGGGCGTTACCAGCCGGCCTTGTATTCTCTATAGCCCCTTTTACACTGCCAGATTTTCCGCGAATGTTCGGCCGATTTGCCGGCCAGCTGCGAGCGTTTACACACACAGAGCTGGATTGGCGAGTTGATCTGAGGTGCCCAATTTTCCGCCTCGTAGGGTAGTCATATCGGTGGAACGGTTTTAGTATAAACAGAGCGAGGCGGCCTTCCGCCTCGGGAGGGTCTGCTGATGAGTTTGGGAGGGGCTGTTGATGACGCTGCACGCTCGACCCACTGGCGTGGACTTCAAACCAGGAAACAGCTGATAGCAGGAATGAGTATCTAGCAGCACTAAGGAGACGCAAAGCAGAAGATGAGCAACTGGGGAGATAAAGAATTGCGCGCCCTCCTTGCCCTCGCTAATGAGAAGGCCATTAACCGTCGGATGACGGGAACGTGAAGGATGGGCAAGGAGTGGCATGACTGCAGTGACAATGATCATGTGATTGGAGGATCCCGACGAAACTTCTAGCCCTTGTCCAATCACATGCGAGCTCGGCATGGCAACGGAAGACCTTGCAAGACGAGCATATCAACAGTCCTGTTTTTACTCCTGTACATTCAGACAGTCTCCTCCGTTTTGTGTGTTTTTCGCTGCTTTGCTGTTTTGTGAACTACAATGGCTGGACGGCGTCTCTCCTTCAACACCCGGAAACTCCTCAGCATGGACGAAGAAACAGCTGAACGCTATCAGTGGGCTGTCTGCCAGCTTGCTGTGTTTGCTGCCGATATGACTCAGTAGTTCACCGCAGTAAACTCGTGTGGAGGAGACTAACTGTAACAAGAAGACGGGTGCACAATCCCCAAACGGCGGTAAGAATATATTCAGTGACTGCTAGCTAAGCTAAAAGTAAAAGAACAAATGAAGAAGCAGAACCAGTCTAAGTTTGGTTATTAAAGTGTATTTTTTTGGTCTTTTAATTTACAGGAAGCAGTACGCCGTCTCCACAACTCGGAAACAAATTGTATGCACTACGAACCGGAGCGAGGGTAAGTTTAAAGAAAATGCTTTCATTCTGCTGTATGAGGAAACGTTCAGACACGTTCTTGACCGATCTTAACCGTCCATTTTGTTTTTCGCAGACTGACCTCGCCTCATAATGAGGCCGTGACCTCTTATTTACTGAGAGCTCTGTCTGCAAGTCTGGATTTACTTAATGCGAATAATGATGCCATTGTGTGTAAGTGACTTTTACTGTTTTCCTTTTTTACTTTCTATTGTGACTTTTAGATCAGACTCGTTGTTGGTCAGTGTGACTATTTTTCAGGTGCATTAATAGATGCGTTGTGTCAATATGCAGTGCACTGCGCAGTACTCATTGTCTTTACTGATTGTTTTTACAGCTGCTGGAAGTGAGACAGAGTGTCCTGGCAGAGGACGAGGCGGACCTATGGAAGTGCGCCACTGTAGACATGATGTCTGATGAGGAAGACGGCACACTTGACGGGGTGTCTGGGTGGATTGTGCGACCTCCGTCGTTCCGCAGCAGGAGCTGACTGAACTCTGTGCAACGCTGCAGTCAGATTGGAGGCGAACCCGAACTACAGGGCAGCACCACAGACATCTGCAAGATGGAGCACATGCAGAACATGCAGACCGATGCCGTACAGCTCCGAGGCGGTGAATAATAGACAGTTGATGGCGCTGTATGATTTTGATTTGTTGTTGAAATCTCCTACTTGTACTTGTATATAGTTGTGTGTTATAAATAAAGCTCTTTCTTTGAATAAACATGTTCCTCACAAATGTTCCTTTACTCAATAAATTCATTCATGTCCTTCATGGTAATAATAGTGTAGCCCATAGGATAACAATGATATGAATATACAACATAATAACAATTTTATTTTAATTTTTAATAATAATTATACATTTGTGATTATTATTATATTATAAGTATTTTTTTATTTTTATTCTATTATTGTAGGGGAGGGATTTACATTTATAATGACCCAGGGTGACCAATAGCGATATCAGATTAGCCAACCAATCACGAATGATTTTTCTTGTTTCAAAGTAGTGGTTTCATCCAATCCTGGAGTGAGGAATTTCAAGCCAGACGTGGTTCCGCTGCTAATCATATACTTATTAGACCCATTAGCAGGTCTCCACATACGTCTGGGTCCGTATTCGACAATTTGTGGCACCCGTAAACGCCACGTTCGCAGCCTGTAAATTGTCGGAAACTGCCGAAAACGAGTGAGATTTCCGGGCGTTTACGGGGATTAAATTCCCACTTTTCATGCAGTGTATGTGTTTTTTTTTTTGTATTTTTATTGTCATCAGTTTAATGTAGCCTTTATTTTGTTTATGTGTGTTGAGCAGCTGAAAGGATATTTTTTATTCCGAGTTAATCTTTGATTCACCCTCCGAAGCAGAAGGCGGCGCTATTGCGCATTCTACACTGATTTCTTAGTACTGCCGGTCTTTGGGGAAAAAACAGAAGAAGAAAAGTTTGAGCGTGTGGTTGAGTTCCGTGGAGCTAGGGTGGTTGTGCCCAGCGGCAAGCAACAGCCAACAGAAAGCCTCAGCAGAAAGTTGCCGCCTTCATGGAGTAGTCTGCATCAGTGCACTTGCCACTTACTGTAAGTTTTGAATGTTAATATTAGTTCACTTTTACTTATGTTATACATTTGTTAACATGTTTGTCTCAGACAGCGTAGACCTTCTGAAAGTTACTTAGCACGACCACTAGCGCGAGACTCTCCTGCCAAACAGATGAGAGGTAGCTGCTAGCACTAGCACTAACGGAGTGGTCGGCAGTTGACATTTAGTCTGGGCTGTATGTGGGCCACTAAAAGTTAGATGGAGATAGATAGATAGATACTTTATTGTAACCCATGGGGAAATTCGACAAGTTACACACTCTAGCAGCACAACTAGTGGGCTAGCGCTACCAGACAATTTGGCAATGGATGAATCTAGCCATCATGTGCTCATTCCCCGCTTAAAGGTGCTGTTAACAAATGTGTAGTTAGCAATATTAACAGACACCTCGAATGTAATAGTTAAGAGGTTTTTGTTTTTGATAGAAACTTTCAATAGTGTACCGCTAAGGTCCAATATTAAAATAGTATGGATGAGCATGCTCGAACTGAGTTCCTACACTGCACGTTCACATTTTTATGTGGCTTCTAGGGACATTCTGAGCGAGCAGGAGCAGTGAGCATCTAGCTAGTTCTAGATTGCTGTTAACAGAACTAGAGTCAACTGGTGCTGCGTCTGTGTAAAACAAACTTGCAAGCAGTTTTTGTAAGGTAATATTATTCAACTTGTGGTTATATTATCTAGTAAGTATAAGAATTTTTTTTTTAAATAGATGGTCTAATCTTGTCATTTTTTTCTTTGCCTTTTAGGTTGCTGGTCCAAGAATGATCTGGAACTGTAAGTTGTGCACAGCTTCTTTCACCTCCAGAATAGAGTTATTTAGACACTACAGGCTGCAGCATAGCCACTACTCTATAGATATATATAGACAGACGGCTCGCTGCTGCTAACCCTGAAGCGGTTCATTCAAGTGAGACAGAACTAAGTTCAGGTAATAATGGTTATTTTATGTATCAGTTATTGTGTCTTTATTCACTCTCTGGAATTAAGCAATTTATATGGTATTCTTTAACAACCTGATTTTGTCTTCTCATTAGCAGAATGGCAGCTGCATCCCCTGAACCAATGATTCTACGTGTTGTTGAGCCAGACCAGGCTAGAAAATTAAAACTCAGCTCACGACCAGCCTCTGCTGATGCACTGATCAATATTCTAAAAGAAAAAGCTGGACATCGACCTTGACTTTGATTTACTTTATGAAGATCCAGACTTCAACGGAAAACTTACCTCCCTGAAATACATTGAGGAATTGCCACAAAAAGCTGTTGTGCACATTTCACTTTCACAAGACTCCAGCTCTATTGCATCTACTGTGCTTTCAGATGTGTCCTCTCCAGAGCGTCTCAGCAGGTGGCCTACGGGTCCTTTTCCAGTTCCCACCTTTGCTTTTGATGTTGAACTGAAACTTAGAGATGGGAATGCGGAATATGAGAAGAACCACACACCCCTTAAGGTGACAAGAGACCTAAAGCATGACATTTTAGAAAAGCTTGCATCTACTATATATGGTTTTAAGGCTTACGCAAGTGATAAAGACATCGCAATAGCTGCTGAGGCTCTTGTAGCCAAACATCCCTGCCTGAAGGAAGCAGGATCTGAGACTGGCTGGAATGGATGGAAATACAGCCTCAAGTTCAAAATGGGCAATTACAGGAACAAGATGAGGTGTGCTGGATGTCAGGAGGTCACCGCTAATGCTGGAAAAAGAAGTAGAAGTAATCATGAAAATAAACCTTCACATTCCAACATTAAAAGACCCAAGCGAGCAGAAGTGAACTTCCTACCCAACTTTGCCCAAGGAAAGGATCCTTCAAGCCTTGAGGAGTTGAGGCAGACAATTGTTGAGGAAGTCAAGAAGACTCAGAAGGACCTGCCCCTCATTAGAAAAATGATGGAGACCACATTTCCCCTACGCCAACAGACCATAGTGATATCCTGCCCACCAGTGAACGACCTCATGAACCTCTGGCCTGCTCTCAAAATAGAGTCTGAGGTAATATGGATCAGCTCTCTCATTTAAAATTGTGATTCTTACTCATTTTGCCATGGTTTTCTTCTTTATAAATGTCTGCTAGATTTGTCAAATTGAACTGTTGTGTTGCTGTATTCTCCTCCTGTTGTTTCAGTGTGGTTGTATGCAGAGTTCCAGCGGATTACGAATCAGAACCTGCCCAACACATTCTATGCTGAGCTTGACCGCCATCTTCCTCGACTGATGACCTTAGTCAGACAGAAAGCATCAAAAACTGGGAAGACCGCAGATGCTCTCGCTGAAATTTTAAAAATCCACGATGAACAGGTAAATAGATTACACATTTCATGAAAGCACAAGTTCGGTTTTTTTAGGCATTAAGCCTAGTTTGCAGATTGTTTAAGAGGAAATACAATGGCTAATGTTGAAATGTTGACAAATGCATGGTGCCCTCTGCTGGATCCTGCTTAACAACGCTAGACTTCCAGCAGCGCTCCATCTCCTTGATGATTTTCTGCTCGTTGATTCCCCTAGTGACAGCTCAGGTTCCTCTCTGTCAAAATTAAAACACCTGTTCGGCCAGCTCGGAGGGCCTCTCTCTGATGAAAAAACGATTGGCCCTGCGACATCTTTGGATTTTTTAGGCACCACTCTTGACACTGTCGATATGAAAGCTTCTCTCCCAGACGAGAAACTGCAAAGGATCCGTGAAATCAGCCAGTCGTTCACGTCAGCCAAACACATTTCAAAGCAGCAGTTACTGTCGCTTCTGGGTCACCTTAACTTCGCCATGCGCGTAATTCCTCAAGGTCGCTCGTTTATTTCCAGGCTGCTCGATCTGGCCTCCTCCGTTTCAAACCTGCATGATCAAATAACCATAGATGAAGGTTGCCGCTCTGATCTTCATTTTTGGTCGCTGCTGTTAGATCAGTGGAATGGCATTTCCTTCTTCTATGACGACATCGTGCACTCCTCCGACTCCATTCAATTCTTCACGGATGCGGCTCCATCAGTGGGTTTTGGGGGGTTCTTTCAAGGCCTGTGGTTCGCCAGCCACTGGCCTCCCGCGTTCTCGGAGCTAGATTTTTCGTCCGCCCTCTATGAGATCTACCCCATCGCAGTTGCCTGCCATGTCTGGGGTCACCACTGGCAACGCAAAAGAATCGCCGTGCTCTGCGATAATAAAGCCGTTGTTGACATCATTAATAAAGGTCGCTCATCCTGCAAAGCCATAATGCCATTTATGAGGCGCATCACATGGTTAGCAGTCAAGCATAACTTCATCATCACTGCCCGTCACGTGCCCCGGTCATTTTAACGTTATGGCTGACTCTTTGTCCCGTTTCAAATTTCAGGTCTTCCAGAGTCATTGTCCGGATGCCAGCAATCATCCCACACCTGTCCCTCCTCTCAGCGAGCTAGCCCTGTATTAGAAGATGCACCGCTGCATAATTATTCAGAGTCTGCCAGGGTATACATGAGGAAAGGGTTAGCTGCTTCCACATTAAAATCTTATGATTTTGCTTGGGTTACTTTCGCTACTTTTTGTGCCTCTCTCCATATAGCTCTGAAACCTGTCCTTATTAAAACCATCTGTGCTTTCATCACTTATTGTACAGATGTCCGTCATTTTAAGCATCAGTACATCCGCGGCTTGCTTGCAGGGATTCAATTTAATGTCAGATGTTTTGATCCCTCTTTCCCCAGTCTTTTTGCCAACCCATCAATTAAATTACTAATCTAAGGGATTTCAAAATGCTTCCCTCCAGTGCATGATAACAGACGCCCCATCACTCTTTCCATATTGCACAACATGATATCCGTTCTTCGTAAGGGTTTGTTTTCCCCATATATTGATACTCTTCTCATCAATGTGTTTTTATTAGCCTTTTATGGGTTTTTGAGAATCAGCGAATTTACTTCCTCCTCTAATTTTTTCGACTCTGCTAAAGACATCTCTTTTTCCGATCTGACTTTCCACCCTAGCCATTATAGTTTATTCCTTAAACACTCTAAGGCAAAGGGGGCTTGCTCCATTGTTATCGCTCGCACCGATTCCCCTTTTTGCCCCTATAAAGCTATGATTAGATATCTACGCCTGAGATCCTCTTTTAACTCATCGCCTCTCTTTCTAACCCCACGCAATAATCCCATGTCAAAAATCTGGTTTGTTCAGCATTTTAAAAAGGTTCTCCTTCAGTGCAATCTCTCGCCTCAACAATATTCAGGCCACTCATTTAGGATAGGTGCTGCCACTTCAGCCGCCATGCAAGGCGTCTCGTCAGCTTCTCTTCAGCAACTGGGACGCTGGTCTTCTTCTGCTTACTCCTCCTACATTTGTCCAGACTCCGCCTCCATACTGGCGGCTCAAAGATCTCTGAAACCTTGACACTCGTAAGTCATGCATATCTCTGGTGGTGGTTTTTCAAACTTCTGGCTTTTCAGTTTCTATATTCATTAGCTGTTTCCCCTGCATTATATCGGCCATTTTTCCCGACATCATGATTAAGCATTTTCCCTGCATTATTTTGGCCATTTCCCCACATCATTATTAGCCAATTCCCTTGCATTTTATGGCTGATTCCCCAGCATAATTATTAGCCATTTCCCTGCATCATATGGCTATTCCCCACTTTATTATTAGCCATTTTCCTTGCATTATATGGCTATTTCCCTAGCATAATTATTAGCCATTCCCCTGCATTTATGGCTACGTCCCACAGCATCATTGCTGTCCTTTTCCCGCATTCATGGGCATTTCTCTGCTTCACCATTCTGGCATCTTCACCTGCATTTCGTGTTATTTCCTTTGCATTTTGTTTGTATTTCTCTGCATCTCCGTAACCAAGTTTGTTGCACAGTATGGCTATTTCTCTAAAATCACATCGCACTCTGACCCCATCAGCAGTGCCATTCTATCATCATCATTATGGACTCTATCCCTAAGTCCGCATTTTTATTTTATTCTCATTTATTATGCTATGAATGAAGCCTTTATAATTGCTGTTTTTTGCTCTTTCCTCTGCCGATTTAGTGCCGCTTAATCAGGTATGGTATACCTTTATTTTGGGGGGAAGTCTTCTTTACATGGGAAGAATCTAATCCATCCAGCTGCTTCCTAAGATGATCTACTTCCCGTGGGGTCTAAGCGCCAAAGACTATTTTCTGTGCACAATAAATTTGTTATCATTCCATACCTGTCTCTCTCTTTTATTCTATTAGTCTATCCTGATTGAAATGAAGCTTAGCGAAAGTTCAGTCAGGAAGACTATCTTTTTGCGCATGCCCTCTAAGTCACAACCAATTTCCCGCTATCCTTACGCTCCACTACTCATCATCCTTCTCATCCAATCATAATCTGCCACCCTCTCTCTGTTAACCAATCAGTCATTAGCCGTCTAATTTAAAAGTGTTCTCCCTCTCTGCTGTCATTCAGCTGTCATTCCGCTGTGAAGATTGTTCAGCCCACCTCCACCCCTGCACCACCTCAATCAGGATTCTGGCCATCTTCCATCAAACCTTCAACCAAAGGCCACTACACGAAGCGTCATTCCCCTTCAACCACCACCACCAGTGTCTAGGCTCTGGGGGAAGTTTTCTTTACATGGGAAGCATCTAATCCATCCAGCTGCTTCCTAAGATGATCTACTTCCCGTGGGGTCTAAGCGCCAAAGACTATTTTCTGTGCACAATAAATTTGTTATCATTCCATACCTGTCTCTCTCTTTTATTCTATTAGTCTATCCTGATTGAATTCCAGTTGATTTGAAAACTGAAAACTTGTAAGTCATATTAACTGCAAATATTTGAGTTGAGCTAAATGAACACTTAAATTTAACTGTTATCAGAAGGTACAAGTGGCAAGTCATCCAATCTTTTAAATTCACACAAGTTGGATCAGTCAGTGATTTCAATTTTTTGAGCAGTGTACAATACAGAAATTTCCACTCTTAAAACACCACACTCATAACATGTGCCACCACAAACCATATCAGCATCAGAAGGGAGTAAAAAAGTTGAAACCAACAAGTGTCCAGATTGATTCTGTAGCATCACAACCATCCAGAGAGAGCGTCCTAGAGCAGAAGGGAAGAAGAAGAGGAAGGATATTTAACGGCAAAAACAACATAAAATGATACAAGGAAGGCGAGAAGGAGGATGGGAGACAAGTGGAGAATGAAAAGTGCTAATTACAACAGAAAAAGTATAGTTGCAGCTGGCTTGTTAGAGAAACCTGAAACTGCTCCAGCACACACACACACACACACACACACACACACACACACACACACACACACACACACACACACACACACAATCATCACTAATTTCCTCTTTTTTGCTGCCAAACAACAACAGGTGGAAAATGTCAAAGTGTGTGTGTGTGTGAGTATCAACAGCTGTGTAAGTTTGTGTGTGTGTGTGTGTGTGTGTGTGTGTGTGTGTGTGTGTGTGTGTGTGTGTGTGTGTGTGTGTGTGTGTGTGTGAGCGTGTGTGCGTGTGTGATTGACATGTTAAACACTATAATCAGCTGGTAGTGGATGGAGAACAGGCTGGTTAAAAAATGTTAATGTTGTTAATTGCTTGTTAAAAAGACTGTCACAGGATCGTAAACTGTTTCCTCCACAGAAATATTCTGAGCTTTTTATTTCTCTTTCATTTCAATTAAAGCTCCAGTTTGTAGGATGTAGGTGGATACATCGGCAAAATATAATATAATAATTATGTTTTCTTTATTGTATAATCAGCTGGAAATAAAAATTGCTGTGTTTTCATTACTGTAGGATTAGACATTTATATCTAGTCCTCATCTACAGAGATCGCAACACAGTCTCACTCCAACCTCATCACATGTCAACATTTGTTCATGAAACTTCCATGTCAACATATGATGTGTAAGGTATCCTGGGTGCGTTGGTTGTTGATGCCCTGGGGTAAGCTGTGTCAATTTCAGCCTTTTAAAGACGGCTTTCTTCGTCAGTATCTGATGCCGGGAGTCACATACAAACAGAATGCAACACAAAGTGCTTCACAAAATAAAAAGCTAGAAAAATAGATTAATAAAAATTAATAAGTAGAGAAATACACAATAATAATAAATACAAAATGAAAAATGACATATAGTTCAATTAAAAGCCAGACTAAAAAGGTAGGTCTTGAGTTTGCTTTGAAAAACAACACTCTCTGCAGTCCTCAGGTCTTCAGGTAGGCTTTTCCACAGACATGGACCATAGTTATGAAATGATGCCTCATCGCGTGTTTGAGGGATGATTAAAAGGCCACTTCCAAAAGACCTGAGGGTTCCAGAGGGTTCATACTATAAAAGCAAATCTGATAAATAGGTAGGACTACGACCATGTAAACCAATAAAAGGATCTTAAAATCAACTCTGAAGCACACAGGAGGCGAATGCAGAAACTTTAAAATTGGTGTAATGTGTGCTCTCTTGCTGGCCCCGTCAGCACACGTGCAGCTGAGTTTTGCCATGTTGCACTACCATGTTTGTACAGTAGCCCAGAACAAATGAACCAAACACTGGCTCTAGATAGGTAATTCATGTTTTCATGTTGGCCACTATAGTTCTCCTACATGCTTGGCACACGAAAGAGATTTTGGTTCGTTGCAGTCTGCAGCCTTATTGCTAGATGCCACTTAAGGCCCATTTATACTCTCTTTACATTTGAAAATAGAGATGTCCTTTTGAAATCTTGTAAACATCACTACCCTCACACTCCCATGTGTCCTTTTTTATGCCATAGATAAAGCTGAAGGATGGCGCTAAAGGCCGGAGTCAGAAGTTTCACACAACAACAAAAGAGGCGACAGTGGAGGAGGTTGTAATATTGTACCTTTAAAATGAGGCAGTGTTGAAGACAGTGTTGGTCTGTATGGCCATTTTAAACACCAGGACATGTCGTTGTATTAATTTTTTGTAATTATTATATATTACAGATTTCTTCTGTTACACCATTTTTAACATGTTTTCATGGTCTCCTTGCTTGGACTATGCTACACTGCCTCTATGATCTGCAGTCCTGCTCCGTTTCTTCTGTATCTGTTAGCTTTCAGATAATGCACCCAAATACAGACAAAATGAATGCAGAGTATGAAGAGAATGCTCAACCCATCTCCATATGTAGTGTTAGCTCCAAGTCCTACACACTGCTTCCTCAAAGGTGGTGTTGTTCTCTAGACAGACAGATGTTTACAGACTGCAGTACATGATTGCTATTCAAAGCTCACCTAGAATATTTCTGGTTCATATCTGGTTGTTTTTCTTTCAGTTAATGGTGAAGTGGCAAAATATTCTGTTTTGCTATTAATCAGAATTATGTTCATCTGTGTCTCTTCTGTCAAGGTTGAAGGCATCAAAGCCATCTATTGTCTTCATGTATAACAAGATCATAAAGCTAACCAGCTGATATACAAAAATATTACATGTTTATTTTAGAGATATAGTACAGCTCGAAAGCGTAGCGTAGCTCATCAGTTCAACAGCTAAGTCTCTCTCCAAAACTCATGACTGGGTTACTCAAGATAATCCACAGACCTTGTTATGAGTAGTTTCATGAAGGAACCAGGGGAGTGAATCACCAGTTTCATTATAATACAATATTATATAAATTCTTGGATAACAATACGATACTTGCCAACAATACAATAAGTTACAGAAAAATGTGCCACCCCTTTCTTTTTGCTTTTGGCCACAAAAGATAAAACAACACATAAATAATAAGTTTACTTTAAACTGACTCCACTAACACAGATAAAACAGCACATAGGATAAGTTAACCTTCAGGGCTTTCTGACAGAAAGACCTTTCTGGAAGAAATCTTTCCACTTTAACCCAAACCATCATCTTTTTCCTAAAACTACAGCTCTATCTGGCAAAAACTCTGAAGGCAAACCTCTCCCAATGGCTATAAAGCTGAGATGTCCTGTCTGTTGACCTGTACTTTCTTCATAATCAAAAAACATTTCTACTTTGTTGGTTTATTCCCCAGTAAATAACATTATCATTGTCTTTCTCTCTGCTGCTTGCCATCTGCCTGCTGCTGTTTGACGGTGAGACAGTATTTCAAAATAAAAACCTATCCTAAAGATGATGATATGGAACGGTGTTTTTCATTTTGCATTGAATCAATGTTTTGATCCAGATCAAGGGATTGTTGCACTCTTAGTAGGAACTATTATCTTTCTAACTGTAATTCTGCACAAAAGGAAGTGAAGCTTATGCTTGTGTAAGCACAAGATTCAAACACCAATGGTGTACTCCTAGGCTGAGCTCAAATTTTGTTTGATAATTAGCACTAAGTGATAAAATATGTACTTTGGATTTTGGGGTTGACTGTATAAAGGAACAACCACAGATCTTTTGAGAAGTCATTTTATTTTCTTTGGGTTTAAGTGTTATTACAGTGACCGATTCATTTTCTGTTGACGGGCACCACATCTTTGAGAAACATTGAGCAGAGGATTTACTGTCCTTTATCCCTCTGGAAACCTCCTCAGGTGTTGGAGGAGCTGATCTCAGATCGGTCTCTGCAGGTCGACTTCCCTCTGAGCACTTGGCCTCAGTCAGAGATAATTGGCTGCAGCTCTGCAGGTCTTTAATTAGTGCAGGAGTCCTTCATGGAGTCCTCGACACTTTGAAGCGCTCCTCTCAGTCTCTTATTCTCTTTCATGGACTCTCTTTTATCTGTTGTTGTTTGTATGCCATCGGGTCAAACATCTCCATCCTCCCTACGTTGCTTTAAATCTTTTTATTCTTTTGTCACTTTGCAATCTTTATTTTTGATTTATTCTCCCTTCTTTCTAAGTTTTTATTTCTCTTTTGCACTTCTGTTTTCTAAAAGTGTATTTCCATACCTGTCTGATGCTGACATGCTCTTACATATGTTTTCATTGCTTTGATATCTTCAGTTTAAGGGTATTTCTTCCTTTCTATAGCTATATTTACTCTCTTTCGATGTTTGATTGCATTTATTAAATAGGAATTCATAAAATCCCTGTTCAATCTTATGTTATTAATATTTCTTCCTTTCCACATCTATTTTTTTTACCAACTCTCTTTCAATCATCTCTCAAATATTATATAAAAAAATAATATTTTGTTGTCTATCTCCTCCACTTCCATCATTCTCCTTTACTTTTTATGAACATGTTTACATTTGTCCTCTAGCACTTCCAGGTTTTGATTTCTTCCTCTCCATCTTTCTTCTCAGTATTTATTGTTCTTTATATTTGTATGTTATATTGTCACATCTGTCTTTTTTCTCTCGTTTGAATTTTTCATTTTCTCCCACAAGGTGTGTGTTTTTTTTAAAGGATCTTCTTTCCCTGTTTACCATCCCGTCTTTTATTTCTTTTAATCTTGGACCATTATCACTTACTTTATCTTTTTTTATTATTGATGTTCTACTCTGACAATTATTTCTCCCCCTCTGTCTTCCTTCTCTGCATCCTCTCCTCTCAGCCTCTCAGCGAATACATGTTCAAAGTCAAGGTCAGGAGGCGACGGGGCAGCCAGAGATTACGGAAGAGCTACTGGAGGGTTTGAACCTCCCAGAGAGAAAAAGGGGAGGAGGAGGAGGAGGAGGAGGTGATACAGAGGAATGTGGAAACAGAGAGCAAAATGTTGATGAAATAAGCTGTAGTTTCTAGAGGAGGATTAGAACACGGCTGCTTCTTGTTTTGTGAGAAAACTGTAGTTAACCTCCTGAACTCCGCTGATGCTCCTCTTCCTCCTCTTCCTCCTCCTCACCACCTCAGCTGGCACCGACTCCAGCACAAACCTGATATTTTCAGAAGCTTAAAGTATTTGCTGCAGTAAGTGTTGTCATCTGTGTGTTTTTGTAAAGGTGGGAGGAGAGACAACATCCGTAACACAGAGTTCACAAAGGCACAAAGGAAGGATATTTTAAGATGTGGAGGAGAAGAAGAGCTCTGGGCTCAGTGTAAAAGCACCAGACAAACTACCAGACAGTTTTATAGAGAATGGAAGTGTTCAATTTTCTTTAAGAACTACTGTATATGACAATCAAAACAATTGCCAGAAAAAAAATGTTGGCGTTATCATTTTCTACATACCACGGAAACATTACATTTGAGCGTTATTATGTAGAGGACATGTTAAAACTTTGTTTTAAGGGGCATCACAGCTGGAGAAGCTGTCGACATCTTGGTTAAAAAAAAAAGTCGCTTTTCTTGGCACTATCCTGGCTGGAAACACAATGGCCCCCTTTACACCTTGCATCAACATGTGTTTTTTACAGTCGGATAGCAATCCGATTGCTCGTGACCACATGAAAGTACAGGTGTAAATACACTCGAAACGCATTGAGGACGTATTGTTATCCAATCAGCCAAACCACTTCTGAAGGTGGTCAGGGACGCATTGTGACCACATCCAACACAAGTGTTAATGCAATTACGTCTCCAATCCACTTGCAACAACTCTGTGGATGAAAACAAGTAAGTGAGGTGCACCAGCTGGACACAGGAAGAAGGAGGAAGAAGATAACAACAACAACACTCACCGGGAAGAGACTGCAGAGAAAAAGAAAACATCGTGGTGAAGATAGTTTGACGTTGGATATTCACAGATATTCACATATTCTTTTTGGGTTCAACACTGATTTCCACCTCCATGTCATAGGCAGAAAACAATGAGCAACACAGGGTAGGGCTATTAACCCAATAGCTTTCACATAACTGGACCCAAACACCACACACAAATGCAAAATGGTTTGTTGAAATTTGTTTAAAAAATTCTTATAAAATAAAAAGTGTGTTTTTGTGAGCGTTTGTGTGTGTGTGTGTGTGTGGGCGGGGGGTTAATAGCCCTACCCTGTGTTGCGCATTGTTTTCTGCATATGATATGGAGGTGGAAATCAGTGTTGAACCCAAAAAGAATATGTGAATATCTGTTGAATATCCAACATCAAACTATCTTCACCACTGTAAAGAGACGCCGAGGACGGAACCACGGTGAGACGAAGTGTCTGCTCTCCATTTGGTCTGACAAAAGTGTCCATACAATAACGCAACTTCATGGGTGGCTAACATCTTGTTGTTGTTGTTATTGTGGTGCACATGATATGACGTTGTAGTGTGCCACTAGGATGTAACGTCAGTGGGACGGAGCGTTATCGGATAGCAAACGGATCTGGGTGGGACACCAGAGACGCATATTAATACCAGGTATAAATGTATGTGGTCATACGCTATCCGATTGCTATCCGATCACAAAAAAAGCATGCTAATGCAAGGTGTAAAGGGGGCCATTGACAGGTTGCTAAATCACAACTGGTTTTGCTGTTTGTTGGTGTTGTACAGTGGTTTTCAGCTTGGTGGGCATCTCTCCTAGTCAATTAATCAGCTTCACTACTGAAAATTTGACTCAGAAAGTAGTGACATTACCACCACGCGACTGAGAAATGCAGTTATGTTAGAAACGTCGCCACTTGTGGTGACACTGCTGCCCAACATTACTGATATATGTATGATGCATACTCATGGTTTGCAGAAATGTACAATGTCAATATTTTCTACAGGTGACTGGACAGAATTGCTGCACAGTGTTGCAAATAGCAGATAAACAGACATTGGTTTTTGTTCATAAAGCCATGCAGTTTGTGTCAAGGTTAATGTCGTGTTTCAGAGTTTTATTTTCATTAGTGAACACCAACATTTAACCCCTTCATGTCCTCACTAAGAAAAAAAAAATCAGGTGGTTTTGTGTGCACATGAAGCCTTGAGAAATGAACCCTTTTCTGAAACCAATTTGCTGGAAAACTTCAATGATTCATGAAGCTTCATCTCACCATCACTAGTCAGGACCATGTGAGCAGACAGGACAGGCAGACGAGCCAACGAGGGTAGAGTAGGAGCTAAGTAGAAGCCAGGCGAGGGAATCAAAGAGTCGACAGGTAGGTGAAAGGAGAACACACATGTACACACACACATGAACACACACACGTGAACACACACACGTGAACACATACACACGAACACACACACACAAGGCAGCGTGTGGTGTCTCACAGATAGTTTCTGGCGAGCAGGTGGGATTACTCACGCTGAAGCGTTGTTGCAGGAAAACACCACACAGCCCCAGACAGACCGAAACTAGAAACGATGAGGCAGAACTCATGGTCATGGACATAAGTCTGGTGAGTTTACCGGGAAACAGACAATGCAGGCAGGTCAGAGCAAGGTCACATGCAGGCCAGGAGTGCTAGAAAGTCTTGTATGTGACCAAAGAATAGGTGAGTGATCTAGAGAGGCTTAAATACCAGGCTGACTGGCTGATGAGCCACAGCTATGGAGGCAGGTGAGTGGAGTTGGGCTGATGAGGTGGGAGTGGCTGGCAGATAGAGTGGAGTAGAGGTGGGGAGAATGGAAAATTACTTAGGGTGAGGGACACTGGAAGTCACAAATGTACAAATGTATTATTTTACAAAACAATGAATGATCTCTCTTTTTTTTTTTTAAATTTATTTCATTTTCATATTCATTTATTCATGGCCACATCAAAGTGAAATTATTAACTTTACTGATTACCTATCTGATTATCTGTAATGCTGCGAGCGCACAACTTGTTTCAGTGTCCTCCTGACGCTCGGCTCAACAGTGAGCGGCCTGGTCCCGACCAGGTTATGACCTAAGCATAAGTTACCATGGTGATCAAACCAGGTTAAAAGAGAGCCACCTTCGTGACATTGAAAACCCTGGCTTTAGACTCAACATACCTCGCTAACCCGTTAATCTCGCTTCGTAGTACACCCCTCAGGTATCACTGAGCTATGGGTCTATGTGATGTTGGTATAGAGTATTTTTTTCTGTTAAGTTGGATGATGATAATACTTCTCTGAATATGTCACATAAAACACTTTAAAGTAATACCAGACTGTTTCTGCTGCTGAAGTAAAGGGTGGAAAAATAGTTAATGACTGATGAGGTCTATCTGACCCAAATGTTATATTTATAATAAGGGAAGCCAATTAGCAGTGTGTGGATTATTTTTCTAATAAAATACTATCTATGTTTTATCCTAGTTCTCATCACACTGGTGTCTCACGTTATTTTGGGCTGCAGTGATGAAATCAGTGTAAAAGTAGCAGCACAATCAATCCGGACTAAAATAAGCTTAATAATTTCAAATCCTGCTAAAATCATGTGTTTAGTGTGTAAACATTCTCTCCATTTGTTGGAAGCTCTGTTTTGAAACCAGTGGAAATATAGCCCTAGGACTTTTTTTCATGAATACTTTTTCCTTCAGTGATCTGATTGGTCAGAGGTCGGGATGTTGACAGCCTGTGATCTGTTACCCTGAAGTTAACCTGCTCCGGAGCAGGTTAGCTGTTCAGAATGAATTGCCACAGTGATTTATGCCGGTAAAAAGAGAACCAGCTTCGTAGTACTGAAAACCCAGAGTTAACCCCTGAAGTTACCTCGCTAACTCCAAATCCTGCTTTGTAGTACAGGGCCCTGTTTCAGAAAGCAGGCTCAACAAACTCTGAGCCTAATCCCGATTTCTGGGTTGACTGAGCCTGAGCTGAGAAACTCTGAGTTTTCGGTTTCAGAAAGCTGATCGGAATCAGTTCAATCAACTCTGAGTATGTTCAGCCTGAGGTAAGCTCGTTCACGTTGAGCACCACAATCCATCATCAGTGGAGTGCTGATAACGTGATTTTCAGTGGCAGAGAGCAGAGTTAAAAGCAGAGCCACTTAATTCATCCCAACTGAATCGGAGGTTTTAATGGCCGTGAATGAAAAAAAAAAAAAAAAAAAAATCTATGACAGCAGCTGCAGCTACATAATGTGAGGTGTGATGGGAAAAGATTTCAGAGCGTGTTTATAGGTAATGTGAAGTGACATTATGTAACATGATGCGCTAATGCGTGTCTAATATACAGAAAATATAGAAACATTTTTATGTCTTAACAGTGTTCATATATTTTAATATAATTTTCTATATCCTCTTATTCAGCTGTAATGTGATGGAGCACAAACACACTGGGCAGCAACTCAAAATCAAACACAAAAATATTAAACAGACTGGTAAAAGTTTTGCTTATATTTATGTCATTCTCTCAACATTAGGCTGAGGTTAATTGAATTACTGAATTGCTGTGAAATGACTTCCGATTCACGTAATCTCCTTTATTCTCAGATGGAGCTATGATGGGATGTCAGTCCCTTAAATGAGCCAATTACACCATGGAATCTTTACATATATGAAAAGTATTTATGAATCATTGCATAATGTATCCACATAGATTAATTTCTTATTAACACTGACAAACTTGCAATTCTGTGGAATTCCTCTTTTTTTTAAAGATTATTTTAGGGGCTTTTGTTGCCTTTAATGGCAGGACAGCATGGCATTGGGGGGTGGACGACATGCAGTAAAGGACTGCAGGCTGGAATTGAACCAGCTGCCACTGCGTCAAAAGTTGGGTTGCCATTCATGGGGCACCCACCCTATCCACTAAGCCACCAATGCCCTGTGGAATGTTCCTTTGATAATCCTTTCTGATTTATGCCCAGGGAAACCACAAAAACGAACAAAAGTCTTTTCAGAGCCAGAGACACTTTTCTTATGGCCCGACAAACCGTTGTCTTGCTGATGTGTTCAGCGTCTCTGATGTTATAAAGAAAACTGCCATTGCCAAAGAATCAAAGGGCAATGCGTAACCTAGGTAAAGTAACGGGTCACTGGAAGCTGCCTTCACACCTTTGACCCCCCCCACAAAGAAACCAAGCTCATGCACACCACACCAGCCACCTGTTGGAGCAGGACGCCAACATTGAACTCCGTTGATTGAACTTGTTTTAACTCATTTCAACTGGAAATTGGAAACCAGGAAACTGGACTTGACTGCAACTAGCCAAGGAAGTGGTGAGTTAATCTCCCCCAGTTCAAGCTAATGCTAACGAGCCATGACGCTTAGTAAAATACAATGTGTAACCGTGCGTCTCGCTATTTGACAGTCCATGTGGGTCCTACTGAAGATGTGCTGCTCGGCTGAGATGATGCCAACTTGCTGATGACAGATGGTGAGCGAAATAACTACAGTGTAGTAATGAAATGTTTGATGTCAATTATTTATTTGTGCCTGTTTATCTGAACAGGCACAGGCTCTTTTTGCTGGAGAAATAAATTGGATGGCGAGCTAAAAAGGAATGGATGAAGAGGAAAGCCTGTGAAGACACAAGTGCACTCACCTGTATGCAGGCCTCAAGCCTTGCTCCCCCAGACCCATGTCCCATATGGTGTGGTAGGACTGTGCGCTGTGCCAATTAATATAGAGACTCTTTCTTTTCCCACTTTATGAAAAAAGACTGTGACCAAATAGTGCCAAACTAACATTTTTTTCCCCCATTACTTCAAACTAATGAGGATGTATGAGGCACTAACACCAGTTTAAAGGTGCAATACCAAATATCACTTAAGTGTATTTAAGTGAATTTTTTGACTGTGTTTGTGCTAACTATATATGACTGAATTATGGAAAAATGTTAAAGTTCAACTCATTGATATGAGCTGTTTGTAGGATGGTATGTGGCCAAATTAATGAACCGATGAGCTAATTTGATAATCACAAGCTGACCCAAAAGGGTGATTGAACTGTCTGAATTGCTAAAAGTACTTAAAACTATTAACCTGTTTGACTAGTGTAATACTAAACTGTTCCTTGAAAGGCTTAACTTATTATTTATTTATTTATTAGAAGAAGAAGCTTTATTGTCACTGTAATAAATACAGTGAAATTTCGTATGGTGCTCTCTTATAGCAGCTACAATGTCCTTATCATAAAATAAACTGGGGGGGGGGAGTCATGGTTCCTGCAGCAGTCTCTTCACAGCCATGGGAAAGAAGCTGTGTTTCAGTCTGTTGGTGCGGGTTCTCATGACTCTGAGTCTGCCAGAGGGAAGGCTGGTGAATAGAGAGTGTCCTGGGTGGGCGGGGTCATTCCGAATCTTTGTGGCCCGTCGGAGGAGACGGCTGGAATAGATCTCCTCTAGGCGTGGAAGTGGGGAGCCTATGATCCACTCAGCCGTCTTGATGACCCGCTGCAGTTGTTTCTTTTCAGATGCAGTGCAGCTGGCGTACCACACCGTACAGCCATAGGTGAGGAGTGCAGTGGTAGAAGTTTCTCAGCAGAGGTGAGAGACGCTGCTGGGCCTTTTTGATGATGTGGGTGGTGTTCACAGTCCAGCCCAGGTCCTCCGAGATGTGCAGGCCAAGAAACTTAAAGCTGGTGACCCGTTCCACTTCCTCCCCATTGATGCTCAGGCCTGAGTGCAGTGTGGTCCTCGACTTCTGGAAGTCAATAATGACTTCTTTTGTCTTCTTGGTGTTGAGGTTGAGGTGGTTGTCACTGCACCAGGCCGCCAGTGCTTGGACCTCCTCCCTGTATGGTGTCTCATAACCGTTGTTGATTAGCCCCACAACAGTTGTATCATCCGCAAATTTGATGAGGGTGTTGGAGCCGTGAGTAGCGACACAGTCATAATTGTACAGTGTGTACAAGACTGGACTCAGCACACAGCTCTGAGGAACACCAGTATTGAGGACGATGGTGGAGGATGTGGAGGTACCCATTCTGACATGCTGGGGTCTGTTAGTCAGGAAGTCCTTGATCCACAGACAGAGGGAGGTTCCAAGTTGTAGCGTCTGCAGTTTGTTGATGAGTCTGCTGGGGCTGATGGAGTTAAATGCTGAAGTCAACAAACAGCATCCTGATATATGTGTTGGGGCTTTCAATGTGGCTGAGAGCGGTGTGGAGGGTGATGGAGATGGCGTCGTCTGTGGATCTGTTGGACCTGTAGGCGAACTGAAAGCCAGGTGGGATGTGGACCTTGACATGCTGTAACACCAGTCTCTCCATACATTTCATGATCACCGGTGTCAGGGCCACAGGCTGGTAATCATTCAACCCTGTGATGGCAGAGGATTTGGGCACAGGGATTATGGTGGCAGTTTTCAGGCAGGTGGGGACTGTGGCTTGCTGCAGTGAACGGTTGAAGATGTTAGTGAATACTGCAGCAAGCTGGTGAGCACATGATTTCAGCACTCTCCCTGGTACTCCATCCAGTCCTGGTGCTTTCTTGGTGTCGATGACACGCAGGACTCGCAGTACCTGATGTTGTTGGATGGTGGGGGGCTGGTCGTGCTCTGATAATGTCAGCTCTGTGTCCTCTGCCTGTCTGTTGTCCTCTTCAAAGCGGGAGAAAAAGGTGTTAAGCTGGTCTGGGAGAGAAGTGTCGGTGGAGGGGAGGGTGTTGTGGCATTGTTTGTAGTCAGTTATATTCTGTATGCCTTTCCACATGGAGCGGGGGTTGTTCTCCCTGAAGTTGGCCTCTATCTGCTCTCTGTACTTTGTTTTAGCAGCCTTGATGCCTCTGTTCAGGTCCGCTCTAGCCCTCCTGTAGGCTTCCCTGTCCCTTGACCTCAGTGCTGAATCCCTGGCCTGGAGTAGTGCTCTGATACTGGCGTTAAACCAGGGTTTTTGGTTGGGAAATGTTTTCACCTGTTTCCTTGAAGTTACATTATCCATGCAGAAACTGATGTATGATAGTACAGAGGAGGTGTGGAGTTCAATGTCTGGGTCTTCAAAGAGCTCCCATATGGTGTCCTCAAAACAGTCCTGCAAGGATAGTGTGGCCTCCTCAGTCCAGCACTGCACTGACTTGTACTGTGGCTTAGACCTGCAGATGAGGGGCTTGTAAGCTGGTGTCAGGAACAGGGAAAGATGGTCTGAGTGTCCGAGGTGGGGGGAGTGGCGGGCTCTGTAGGCTCCAGAGATGTTGGTGTAGACCTGGTCTAATGTTCTGCCCTTCCTTGTTTGAATGTCAACATTCTTGTAAAATCTGGGGAGCACAGCCTTTAAGTTGGTGTGATTAAAGTCTCCAGCCACGATGAAGAAGCCCTCTGGGTGTTTGTTCTGTTGCCTGGTGATGCTATCATGCAGCCTGCTCATAGCTACGTTAGCATTAGCTCGCGGGTGGATATACACGGCAGTTACAAACACTTGGGTTATTTCCCTGGGCAAATAAAAAGGTCTGCACTTCAACATTAGAAACTCCAGGTCTGGACAGCAGTGTCTCTCAATAACGGCAGTGTCCGTGCACCAACTGTTATTAATATAGATGCACACACCTCCTCACCTCCTCTTACTGGAGTCCGATGTGCGATCCACCCGGAAGATCGTACGTCCTGCTAGCTCCACGGCCAGGTCCGGGATGTTTTCGTGCAGCCAGGTCTCTGTTATCACCATGATACAGCTGTCTATCCGGTTGTTAACATCCCGTAGTTTCATCTCGTCCATCTTGTTCACCAGGGAGCGGACGTTGGCTAGAAAGACGTTTGGAACCGCTGGTTTGTGTGGATTATTAAATTGTGTTATTTGGATTTTTTTTGCCTTGCATTAAGTCAAGTGATTTTTTGTTAAATTGTCAATACAACCGGTAAATTTCAGTTCTGTGTCTGTGTTTCATTAATTTTCACCCAGCTCTCTAGTCGAACCTGCACTAGTCCAACTCATTTTCATTTGTTGCATTTACTTTATTCTACCATTATAGTTTGTTTAATTTATTAAAATGTATTATTAACATTCATTCAAGTAATCCATTGTAAGTCCTACAAATGCATACAGTTTGCTCCAGGTGATAATATAAATCCATGATGTGTAATATTTGAAATATCTGTGTGAAACAGATTGTTAAGATAAATGATAGCGTGTGAGGTGAAATTGTATCTTTCATATAGATACTTCCACGAGGACAAATCCAAACGGGATCTAATCACCTTTTCCTTACGCAAGAGTCTCTGAATTTGTGCCTCAACGTCCACGACTTTATTCACAAAAGGACACGCCATGTCTGTACTTCCTGCTACACGTTTAGTGGCCGATCAATCTCAGGCTAAGATGAAGCAAACGTGTTAGCCAGCAGGTTTGCGTCACAGAGTATGTTGCCATAGTAACTGACTCAGAGTTACGGTGAGCTGGCTTTGTGAAACGGAACAGAGTTTCCCTCATCTCAGGCTTAACATACTCAGTTTTCACTAATCCTGCTTTCTGAAATAGGGCCCAGGCCTCTGAGGCTTGTCACTGTTCATTGATGCAGGATAAATAGAGGGAAGATCAGCATCGTCTCCAGCCTCAAGGTCCAGACTCTGTTTTTTTTTTTTAAACAGCATGTTTACAAGCTGATAGTTTTATCCTCATTCAGGATTTTTCTCTCTGTAACTGAATAAAGTTTATTTAGATCTGAAGGTTTCACCGCTACATAAAAGAATTTGATCACTGAACTCCTCTTTTCATTTCACTGCTGCTGCTTTTCTCTCTACAGGTAGCTGCAGGTCCACTGATTACATTTCCTCAACAGAGATTAGGATAATTTACAGATAATAAAGTTTTTTCCTGAACTGAATTCAGACAAAAGATTTGCTGTCTGAATGAAAACTGTCTCTTAATCTTCATCAGGCATGAGTAAACACATGAGAGCAGAAGAAGCAACATGTAGACAGAAACCCTCTCTCAGGTATTTGTCATCAGTGTAATTAAGAATCAGTCTGCTCCATATGAAGCCAATCACCACCCAGCTGGAAGGCTGCGACTCTGTTTGACTTTTCTGATCCAAACTGTTTTGCTTTGTGCAACAGCATACACCCTTAAATTTCTGCTTTACTTTTCTACATATTTAGAAAAAAACAAAACAAAACATGACAAGTCATCTAAACTAAATGATGACAGAATACATCATTTGTCTGATATTTTCTGTTCTACCACCCCAACAGTTAATGTTTACAGAAACACGGTACATTACATCCTTCTTTTCTCCTGATGAGTCCAAAGTAAGCAGCTTTCATTTGTAGTCATTTTAACATGGTGAAAGTTGTGTTTCTTGTCTCATCCAGCAGTTTTGACTCTTTTTTTCTTGGGCATGAGAGCAGAGAACTCCTGCACACTGTCCTTTCATTTGCAATAAACTTTGTTTCTTTTACTTTTCTTACTAAAGTTTGTTGCAGGAAAAAGAACAGTCCGTTATCAATACCAGGTCATCAAAGACATTTTGTCACACACCGTAGCATGTTACAAAGGAGGATTAGGGCAGTGTTAAAGAAAAAAAATCTTGTATTTTAAGAATAAAGTTAAATCTACGAGAATAAAGTTGTGAATCTACGAGAATGAAGTTGTGAATCTACGAAAATAAAGTCATAAATCTACAAGAATTAAGTCAAAATAAAATGAGAATTAAGCCATAAATCTATAAGAATAAAGTCAAAGTATTACTCGAATAAAGTCAAAATATTACAAGAATAAAGTTATAAATCTTTGAGAATAAAGTCATAATGTGACAAGAATAAAATCATACATCTACAAGAATAAAGTAGAAATATTATGAGAAAAAAAATCATAAATCTATGAGAATAAAGCTGTTAATCTATGAGAAGAAAGTCTTAAATCTATGAGAATAAAGTTGTAGATTAACCTCCTCCTCAGAGAATCGCCAACCTAACAAGGTGGAGGAGTTTGCATGTCCCTGTGAACCTGGGAGCTGTCTTGTCTGGGGCTAATAGCTCCTGGTAGGGTCTACCCAGGCGAAGTGGTCCAAGGGGAGGGACCAGACACCAGACCAGTCGGGCTCAGCCCGAAAAAATAACATGGAGCCATCGCCCTGTGGGTGCACCATGTGCCTGGCGGCAGACAGTGGCGGGGCCCCTGGCATGCTGATGCCTGGTGTTGCAGACTAGCTCTTGGGACGTGGAATGTCACCTCTCTGGTGGAGAAGGAGCCAGAGCTGGTGTGGGAGGTGGAGTGGTACCGACTAGATACAGTTGGGCTTACCTCCACATGCAGCACTGGCTCTGGAACCAAACCCCTGGAGAGGGGCTGGGCTCTGACTGGGCTCTGACTGTTGTTTGTGTGTATGCACCGAACAGCAGTATGGAGTACTCAACCTTCTTGGAGTCTCTTGGTAGTGTCCTGGAAGGAGTGGTGGGTGGGAACTCCATAATTCTGTGGGACTTCAACAGTCACATGGGAATTGACGGAGAAACCTGGAGGGGGATGAGTGGGATGAACGGCCTTCCTGACCTGAACCCGAGTGGTGTTTTGTTATTGGACTTCTGTGTGAGTCATGGACTGTCCAAACGTGTAGTGAGGGTGAACTGGGAACATCTGGCTGAGGCCCCTGTCTGTGGGGTCTTCAACTCACACCTCCGGAAGAATTTCTCGTGCATCCCAGGGGAGGCTGGGGACATGGAATCTAAGTGGTCCATGTTCAAGGCCCTCATTGTGACAGAGGCGGGTACTAGGAGCTGTGGTCGGAAGGTTGCCTGTCGTGCTGGCAACCTAAGAACCTGCTGGTGGAAACCAGTGGTGAGGGAGGCCGTCAGGCTGAAGAAGGAGGCCTTTCGGGTCTGGCTGGCCCAGAGGCGTCCCTCCAGCTGTGGCGGTCGTTGAAGCAAAACATGGAGAAGTTTGGGGAGGTTATGGAGAAGGCCTATTGGTTGGCCTCCAGCAAGTTCTGGCAGACCGTTAGATGCCTCAGGAAGGGAAAGGGCTTATCTCAGGTTGTGCTCAGCAGAGTAGGCAAACTGCTGACCTGAAGCGGGGACATCATCTGGCTGTCATGTCCACCTTGGAGGAGGCAGAGCCCACTCAGGGGAACTTTCGCCCATACCCCTTGCAGAGGTTGCTAGGGTAGTCAAAAAGCTCCTCAACGGCAAGGTGCTGGGTGTGGAAGAGATTAGTCCTGAGATGCTGAAGGCTCTGGACACTGTTGGGCTGTCTTGGCTGACACTCGGAGTGGCAGACCGGGGTGGTGGTTCCCATTTTCAAAAAAGGGGACCGAAGAGTATGCTCCAAATAATGGGGTATTATACTGCTCAGCCTCCTCAGTAGAGTTCCCAGCAGGATGCTGGAAAGGAGGCTCAGACTGATGGTCGAGTCTTGGATTCAGGAGATGCAATCTGAATTCTGTCCTGGCTGTGGAACAGTGGACCAGCTCTTCACCCTTGCGAGGCTGCTGGAGGGGTCGTGGGAGTTTGCCCATCTAGTCTACATGTGCTTTGTGGACCTGGAAATGGTTTACAACCGCGCCACTCGAGGGCCTTGTGCGGGAGTACGGGGTACCGGGCTCACTGCTATGAACCATTTGATCCCTGTATGACAAAAGTGAGAGCTGTAGTCGCATTTTCAGTGTAAAGTCAAACTCTTTCTTGGTGGGTGTTGGCCTCAGCTAGGGTTGTCCCTTGTAACCAATCCTGTTTGTGATTTTTATGGACAGGATCTTGTCCTTCCTGTCCAAAGAAGAAGTTTGGTTTGGGGACCTCAGAATTGCATCTCTACTTTTCGTAGATGATGTGGTTCTTTTGGCTTCATCGTACCATGACCTCCAGCTTGCACTGGGGCGGTTTGCAGCCAGTGTGAAGCGGTTGGGATGAGAGTCAGCACCTCCAAATCTGAGGCCATGGTTCCCTGACAGAAACCGGTGGATTTCCCCCTCCGGGTTGGCGAAGAGTTACTGCCTTAAGCGGGGGAGTTCAAATATCTTGGGGTCTCTTTCATGAGTGAGGGTAGAATGGAGCGTGAGATGGACTGGCGGTTTGGTGGTGAAGAGGGAGCTGAGCCGGAAGGTGAAACTTTCAATTTACTGGTCCATCTACGTCCAAACCCTCACCTACAGTCATGAGCTCTGGGTAGTGACAGAAAGAATGAGATCACGAATACAAGCCGCCAAAATGAGTTTCCTCTGTGGGGTGTCTGGGCTCAGCCTTAGAGATAGGGTGAGGAGCCTGGACATCCGGAGGGAGCTTGTAGTAGAACTGCTGCTCCTTTGCGTTGAAAGGGGTCAGTTGAGGCGGTTCAGGCATCTGACCAGGATGCCTCCTGGGCACCTCCTGCTGGAGGTGTTTCGGGTACGTCCCACTGGTAGGAGGCCCCGGGGCAGACCCAGAACACGGTAGAGGGATTACATATCTCATCTGGCCTGGAAATGCCTTGGGGTCCCCCAGAAGGAACTGGAAAGCATTGCTGGGGAGAGGAATGTCTGGGGTGCTTTGCTCGGCCTGCTGCCCCCACGACCCGATCCCGGATAAGCAGATGAAAATGGATTGATGGATGAATGGATCTGTGAGAATAAAGTCGTAAATTGTAGAGAATAAAGTAAATCTGCGAGAATGAAGTTGTAAATCTAAGATAATAAAGTCATAATATTACGACAAAGTCATAAATCTATGAGAATAAAGCCATGAATCTACAAGAATTAAGTCAAAATATTGCGAGAAAAAAAACTGTAAATCTATGAGAATTAAGTCTTAAATCTATGAGAGTAAAGTCATAAATCTACCGTAATAAAGTTGTTAATCTATGAGAATAAAGTTGTTAATCTATGAGAATAAAGTTGTAAATCTACGAGAATAAAGTACATCTATGAGAATGAAGTTGTAAATCCAAGAGAATAAAATCATAATACTACCACAATAAAGTTGTAAATCCACGAGAATAAAGTCATGAATCTATGAGAATAAAGTTGTAAATTTCATTTCAAGACCTGAAAGTCGGTAACATGGTATAAAAAGCGACAAAATGTGTACAGTGTTGGGGGTGACAGGAATAAACGTTTTAGCAGTACTGAAGTAATATATTGTGTTACCAACAAGATTTCGGGTGATATAATCACGTTTACAAGGTCACGTAACATGTTACAACCTGCAAACTGTTTGTTTTCATTTTTCATTCATTCACATTGCTCCATCCACTTCTGCCAGTGTGCCACCAGAAAAAGACTTATTCTGGAAATCTAATGTTTTTTTCTTCAACATGGTCCTAATCCTTCTTTTTAGTTTTTGAAATCAATGCCAAAGGCACCTTTTAGCACCTCTCTGACATGCACTGGGTTTTCAGCAAACTCAGATGTAAACCCATCTGCTGCAATAGTTGACGCTGAGAGCAACTGACATTGTAAAGTGAGAAAACCCGCAAAGGGCAGGAGGGAGGGGAGATGGATGGGTCAAACTACTTACTTTTACTTTTACATTCCCCCTAAACGCCATTATGGAACTATACTTCCTGTTTCCACCTTCTCACGGAGGAGTTCAGTCTGTTTTAAACTCTGAGGAGACCACCATTGATCACCATTGATCATCAGTTTGACTGACGTGCTGACATACTGCGGTAAGCGTGTTGTGTCATTTCCGGTGTTTCTGTGTTGGTGTCTCTCTGCTGCTGCAGCGATCTCTCACCAGCTACTTTTCTGCTTTTTCTCCTCACTTTAGCCGTTAAACATCCACTTCACTTCTTAAACCACACTAGTTGTAGTGTTAATCACTCCGCTTCTTTAAACAACTGTCTTATTCATCTTTGCTTGCTCACACACTCTCAGCCTTGTTAGCCACCTTAGCTTAGCACCTAGCGATGGCTTCCTCTCCTGCACTCTCTTGCTCGGTGTGCCAGATGTTTAGTTACTCCTCTGCCTCCTTTAGCGATAATGGTACATGTGAGAAATGTAGTTTATTTTCTGCGTTGGAGGTGAGGCTTAGTCAATTAGAAGCTCGGCTCCCCACCATGGAGAGTCAAACTGTAGCTGCAGTAGTTAGCCAGTCCCCTCTAGCCGGCGCGGAGCCACTTAGCCTAGCCTCTGTTAGTGGTCCTCCGGTAACTCCTGTGCAGCCAGGAGACTGGGCGACTGTCCGAGGGAAGCGTAGTACCAGGCCGAAGCCCACGGCTCACCACCAGCCCGTTCACGTTTCTAACCGTTTTTCCCCACTCAGCGACACCCGCTGAGGAGAAAACTCTGGTAATTGGCAGCTCTATTTTGAGAAACATGAAGTTAGCGACACCAGCGACCATAGTCAAATGTATCCCTGGGGCCAGAGAGGGCGACATTGAATCAAATTTGAAACTGCTGGCTTAGGCTAAACGTAGATTCAGTAAGATTGTTATTCACGTCGGCGTTAATGACACCCGGTTACGCCAATTGGAGGTCACTAAAATTAATGTTGCCTCGGTGTGTCAGTATGCTAAAACTATGTCGGGCTCCGTAGTTTTCTCTGGACCCCTGCCAAATCTGACCACTGATGATATGTTTAGCCGCATGTCATCATTTAATCGCTGGCTGTCCAGGTGGTGTCCAGCAAACGATGTGGGCTTCGTTAATAATTGGAAAACCTTCTGGGGAAAACCTGGTCTGATTAGGAGAGATGGCATTCATCCCACTTTGGATGGAGCTGCTCTCATATCTAGAAACCTGGACAAGTTTATTAGTGATCTAAAACCGTGACAACCCAGAGTTGAGACCAGGAATCAGAGTCGCAGTGTAAAACGCTTCTCTGAGCTTCTAGAGCAGTCACCCACCCATAGTGTTATACAAACGGTGTCTGTCCCCCGACCTCCTAAATTATTTAAATCTAAAGTCAAACAAAGAGGAGTTGTACATAACAACCTGATAAAAATTAAAACCTCTTCTGTGACAGAAAGACAAAACAGGAGAATTAAATGCGGACTGTTAAATGTCAGATCGTTATCTTCCAAAGCAGTGTTAGTAAACGGATTAATATCAGATAATCATATTGATTTACTCAGCCTCACCGAAACCTGGCTGTGTCAAGATGAATATGTTAGTCTAAATGAATCCACTCCTCCCAGTCATAATAATACCCACGTTCCTCGAGGCAGCGGCCGAGGAGGGGGAGTTGCAGCCATTTTTAACTCTAGTCTATTAATCAGCACTAAACCTAAACTAGATTAAGAATCCTTTGAAAGCCTTGTCCTTAGTCTTTTACATCCGACCTGGAAAACCTCGCAGCCTCTTCTATTTGTTATAGTGTACCGTGCTCCTGGCCCGTATTCAGAATTCTTATCTGAATTCTCAGAGTTTTTATCCAATTTAGTCCTGAAATCAGATAAAGATATAATTGTAGGCAATTTCAATATCCACGTGGACGTTGATAATGACTCCCTCACTACTGCGTTTATCACATTATTAGACTCCATTGGCTTCACTCAAAGTGTACATAAGCCCACTCACCGTTTTAACCACACCCTCGATCTAGTTCTGGCGTATGGAATTGAGATTGATAACTTAATGGTCTTTCCAGAGAATCCCTCTCTATCAGATCATTACTTAATAACTTTTGATTTCTGTCTACTTGACTACGCGCCACTCAGTAACAGCTACTATACTAGGTGTATACTTCTGTGACTGCCAATATATCCTCCTAAATCATACACACTGGACCTTTGACCCACAACATGATCTTTTCTAAGCATGACCAAGTACTTTTGATACCTAAACCTAACTGCAACTATTTCACAACATTACCCATGTTACAATGTGTTTAAGCTGTGCATCACATCACACTTTGCCTCAGGGGTAGAGCAGGTCATCCACTAATTGGAAGAGTGGTGGTTAGATCCCCAGCTCCTCCAGTCCACATGCCGAGGAATTCTTGGGAAAAATATTGAACCCCAAATTTCTCCTGAGCTGTTCCATCAGTGTATGAGTAGTAACAGTTACTGGGTAGCAGGTGGCACCATGTGTGGCGAAGATGGACAGTGTGTGGGAATTCTCTCTTCCCTTGCCTATGGACACTTGTTTCTATCTACAAAAGAATCAACATTTGTGCCAGAACATTCACAGTCAAGAAACTATTCCTTAAAAACTTACCTTTGGAGTTTGTATCTTTGGAAAAACTTGGAAATGGATTTTTGTTGGTTTAAACAAAGGTTGGCTGAATCAGGAATGAAGCGGTTGTATAAGAATAAGAATCAGGTTTATTGCCAAGTAGCTTTTCACATACCAAGAATTTACCTTGTTTGGTGCATAACTATAAACAGTGGGAGGAAATAAATATAGAAATAAAAGCAAATGAATAGAAAATATGAATGAAACTAATTATGCATAATACAACAAAATATGTCAAATGTATCTGTTTGAAAATGAAAGAGCTGACCAGTCTTGTGCAATCAGTCATTGATGCTATGTAATGTTCAGATATATGACTATGGTTCCTGATTCAGACTGATTTGCTTCAAGATACATGTTGTAATCTCCATTTTCTTTCTCTTCCTGTCTTTCCTACCTAAGGGCCATCAGTTTTCCAACAATTCATGACCTAATTTTCCATGTTGTCTCATAAAATACACTGAACAAAAATATAAACCCAACCCTTTTGTTTTTGCTCCCATTTTTCATGAGCTGAACTCAAAGATCTAAAACTTTTTTTTTTAGATACACAAAAGACCATTTCTCTCAAATATCTTTCATAAATCTGTCTAAATCTGTGTTAGTGAGCACTTCTCCTTTGCCGAGATAATCCATCCCACCTCACAGGTGTAGCATATCAAGATGCTGATTAGACAGCATGAATATTGCACAGGTGTGCCTTAGGCTGGCCGCAATAAAAGGCCACTCTGAAATGTGCAGTTTTGCTTTATTGGGGGGGTCTGGGGGGGTCAGAAAAGCAGTCAGTATCTGGTGTGACCACCACTTTGCCTCACGCAGTGCAACACATCTCCTTCGCATAGAGTTGATCAGGTTGTTGATTGTGGCCTGTGGAATGTTGGTCCACTCCTCTTCAATGGCTGTGCGAAGTTGCTGGATATTGGCAGGAACTGGAACACGCTGTCGTAAACGCCGATCCAGAGCATCCCAAACATGCTCAATGGGTGACATGTCCGGTGAGTATGCTGGCCATGCAAGAACTGGGATGTTTTCAGCTTCCAGGAATTGTGTACAGATCCTTGCAACATGGGGCCGTGCATTATCATGCTGCAACATGAGGTGATGGTCGTGGATGAATGGCACAACAATGGGCCTCAGGATCTTGTCACAGTATCTCTGTGCATTCAAAATGCCATCAATAAAATGCACCTGTGTTCATTGTCCATAACATACGCCTGCCCATACCATAACCCCACCTGCCACCATGGGCCACTCGATCCACAACGTTGACATCAGCAAACCACTCACCCACACAACGCCACACACGCTGTCCGCCATCTGCCCTGAACAGTGAAAACCGGGATTCATCCGTGAAGAGAACACCTCTCCAACGTGCCAGATGCCATCGAATGTGAGCATTTGCCCACTCAAGTCAGTTACGACAATGAACTGCAGTCAGGTCGAGACCCCGATGAGGACGACGAGCATGCAGATGAGCTTCCCTGAGACGGTTTCTGACAGTTCATGCAGAAATTCTTTGGTTATGCAAACCGATTGTTGCAGCAGCTGTCCGGATGGCTGGTCTCAGATGATCTTGGAGGTGAACATGCTGGATGTGGAGGTCCTGGGCTGATGTGGTTACACATGGTCTGCGGTTGTGAGGCCGGTTGGATGTACTACCAAATTGTCCGACGGTTTATGGTAGAGAAATGAACATTCAATTCACGGGCAACAGCTCTGGTGGACATTCCTGCTGTCAGCATGCCAATTGCACGCTCCCTCAAAACTTGCGACATCTGTGGCATTGTGCTGGGTGATAAAACTGAACATTTTAGAGTGGCTTTTTATTGTGGCCAGCCTAAGGCACACAATATTCATGCTGTCTAATCAGCATCTTGATATGCCACACCTGTGAGGTGGGATGGATTATCTCGGCAAAGAAGAAGTGCTCACTAACACAGATTTAGACAGATTTGTGAACAATATTTGAGAGAAATGGTCTTTTTTTTATATAAAAAAAAAAGTTTTAGATCTTTGAGTTCAGCTCATGAAAAATGGGAGCAAAAACAAAAGGGTTGCGTTTATATTTTTGTTCAGTGTACTTTATACGCCCCTCTTGATTTCAGTCATCTGTAAACTTTTTAAATAAATATGTAAACTTCAGATCCGTAAGAATAATTTAGTGTTCCTTGTTCTGCTTGTAAGTTTAAAATGCATTTTCCCCTTTCTTACTTTCTGTGTTTCTTCTTATTATTTTAATGCGAAGAAAGCTGGAATTCACATTTACAATCTCACACTTCACTGATCATTTCCTTATTGTTGCAGATGATCAATAAAAGCTAATTTTCTTTTCCTCACTACTTTCTGCAAACATCACATCCTTCCTCCCTCACATCTGTCCTCCCCCCTCTGTGTTGGGCCTGTTTGCTGTAGTTTATTGGATTGTTTGGATTATTCAGCAGGCGGTTTGGCACCAGCTATAGGTTCAGTCTCCTGCTGCTGTCAGCCGCCGTCACAGCGATTCAGGTCTTCATCAACAAACGCTGTGAAGGCATGAAAAAACAGGTTGAGTGAGTGAAGTTCTGTGTTCAGACACACAAAGACAAACTGTAATTGGCTGTTTTCAGTGTTTTACAGGTCAGAGGTTGCCATTACACAGCAGGGAATTAACAAATCACTTCATCATTTATCCCATTAGATATTTGTGTGAAAGTTTGTCAGTATTAGTGTATGAATTCTTGAGTTATGACCAAAAATATGTTTTGTGATCACAGTGAACTTTAACAACCAAATTCTTTTCAGTATTTTGTTAAGTCCAAGTGGACGTTTGTGCCAAAGTTGAAGAAATTTCGTCAAGGTGTTCTTCAGATATCACGTTCAAGAGAATGAGATGAACACAAGATCACAGTGAACTTGACCTTTGACCACCAAATTCTAATCAGTTCATTATTGAGTCCAAGTGGGTGTTTGTGCCAAATTTGAAAAAAATTCCCTTCAGGCCTTCTTGAGATATCACATTCATGAAAATGAGATGTACACAAGGTCACAGTGACGTTGACTTTTAAACACCAAATTCTAATCAGTTTATTGTTGAGTCCATGTAGACATCTGTGCCAAATTTGAAGCAATTCCTGCCTGCTTTAGATATCAGAGATGAGATGATGAGATGGACACAAGGTCAAAGAGACCTTGACTTCTGATCACTGTCTGTGTAATGTTTGTGCCAAATTTAAATAAATTCCGTCATGGCCTTTTTTGAGATATCACATTCACAAGGATGGGATGGACAACCCAAAAACATAATGCCTCTGGCCATGGCTATCACCTGCATGGAGGCAAAAAAAGCAATTGGGTGCTCACTGATACTCAGTTACTGTGTCTGTATGGTGGGTGTCACAGGTATTTTAATAAGTTTCCTTATGATGAACTGTACTTTCCTTGACTATTTATTTCTACGACCACAACTGCCAGTGGAAGATGTGTTCTCGTAGCAGCATTTAAATACCTTTCAATAGGTCCATCAGAATATTTTACCTCTCTGACTGAATACAGCAGCATGTATTATCTGAGGACAAAATTAAGTGTCTTTCCTGTTTGAATCTTTCCAGAGAAGATGAACCTCATCCTTCAACACATGAAGATGAAGGTGAGGATGAGGAGTTGTAGCGACAGGACTCTTTTCAGTAATTTTCTTCAGGGGAAAACTCATCAGCATCATTCAGATTTGTGAGCACACCTCACACATTTCCATCCTGGCTCTCATAAAGGACATCTGATTAGCTGCTGCTCTCCAAATGTGCAGAATGAGACTCAGGTGTGTGGAGAGGAGCTTCAAGTCTTTAATCTGCTGCTCTGATGAATGTGCAGGAATCTGGTTCGAGGATAAAAGGCTCACAGTGTTTGCACTGTTTATGTTAAAGAAATCAGCTTCAGAAACAAAAATACTGATGTTACACGTTCAAAATGTTTCATTGATTCTTCTCACATACATGTTTAATGAAATTTTCAGTAAAACAGAAGGGAAAAAAGAAATGCTGTGTGTATTTTGACATGTAACTTACATTATCAGTAAATTGGTCATGTTGCATTCCCCAAGATATTTTTTTTTGGTGGCAGTAATTCTCTTCCCTTTACTAACATCAAATCCATATGTAACATTTTTTATTGTAAATGTGTTTGTGTTGTCAGAAAGTGAAGTTTTGCCATATTAAAGTTTATTATTTGTGGATTGTGGCTCCCCATTAAAACACAAACTGTTGTTTTTATATTTCTGTTTGTGAATAATTCAACAAATGAGATACAACATGTTAATCAGCTTCAGCGGTATTGGGAGGGTGGCTGTCCCAACACGGTCTTATATCACATCGTTGCTTTGTCAGTGGACTTTCACGTCTACAAATTTGATATCTTCCTGCATCTGCTGATGGTGTTCTGGGACATTGCAGCCAACACCGGGATGTCAGAAAAGGTTAGGTTAGGTTTTAAAAAAACATCATGGTTTGGCTCTACATTCATATGGGAAGCAAACAGCAAGCTCCTGAGTGAAAGTCTGGGGTATTTTGGACCCATCCACCACCCCTCCCACCTGCCCTATAGAAAATTTTCAGCTCCTTATATTACGTTGTCTCCCCATGTCCACATGGGTTTTCTCTGCGTATACCAGCTTCCTCCCACAGTCCAAAGACATGCAGGTTGGGGATAGGTTGATTGGTGACTCTAAATTGGCTGTATGTGTGAATGTGAGTGTGAATGGTTGTCTGTCTCTATGTGTCAGCCCTGTGATAGTCTGGCGACCCATCCGGGGTGTTCCCCCGCCTCTCGCTCAGTGTCAGCTGGAGTGGGCTTCAGCCCCCCTGCGACTCCCAAGAAGATAAGCGGTTACAAAAATGGATGGATGGTTATTACGTCGTTACTGACAGCGTTTCAACCTGACACTGACCAGTGGTGTATCATACCACCATGACAGGTGTCATCAAGCTGTGGTACAAACCAACTCCACCTCGCAGCATATCATACTGCTGAAATCACTGACAAAGTGAATGTATTTGACAACTTTGGAATGAGAACGGACTGGTCAAACTAACACCAGACTTTCACCTGGAGGTCGCTGTTCCCTCCCAGTGTGAAATCAGAAGTAAAGTATGTGAAGTTATTTTTATTGAAAAAAGGAAAACACGCACACTCCAAAAAAATATATTATAGGAAAAGTAAAGAGGTGCACGGCCAAAAACAACGTGTGAAACAAACAGACCAAAGGCCAGCAGCACTCGTGTCGTTCTTCATATATTTAATATGCACTGACCGGTTTCGACAACAGTCTTCCTCAGTGTGTATTTTTATTACAAGGTAGTATGCTGGTATGTGTAGCATGCTAAACTAATGATGCATGTCACATGACATAACACTGTGTTGGTAAGTGTTGTTGAGGGTAATGCATTACAAAAGTAATGCTTTACAGTTATATATTACTTTTTAGCAGTAATGGAGTAATATAATGCAGAGCAGTTGAGACAGGCCACATAAGGCCAGTCTGAGCTGCTCTGCACTGGCTTCCTGTTACATTTAGAATTGATTTTGAGCTCCTCCTCCTTGTATACAAATCCCAACATGGGCACGGACCAAGCTACATTGCTAACTCCCTTGTTAACTATATGCCTCCAAGAACACTGCGATCATCTTCTGCTGGTATATTGGAGGTTCCCAGAAACAGAAATGTGTAGGAAAATTACCTGTAGGTTAATTTTTTGAACTCGTTTGGGCACCACCCTCTCTACGGAAAGTGACCGTAATCAAATTAATAACTATGTAAGTCAATCATTAATTTGTCTGTACACTTATCAATTATAAATCAGTCTCAATATCTAAGTTATGAGTTCTCAATACAGTGATCGTAGTTTCAGTTCAAGGACATACATGGACAACGACTTGGCGATAAATTAAAGTTTATTTGATGAAATGTTTAACAACTGAGAAAATTAATCTTAAATGGAGATGAGATGAAATTATGTAAGATCACAGGAAGTGTAAATGGGTGGAAGCCATAGAAAACACTTTGGTGGTTATTTAGTTTGGCGATAGTGAGAAGAGTGTGTAACTTTGGATAAACTGCAGACGGAAAACTATTTATCTAACGAAACCTAAATTAAGAACCGAATAATTAAGTCTCCTATTCGACATCAACTCTTATCACAACACAGCGGCTGCATCAGGTGAGGGAAGGCTTGCCTACTTTCTTTGCAGCGTTGATCCAATCGGACGTGTCTCAGGGGACGCCAGCCGTCGCTTACCACTCGGCTTCACTTCACAGTCTCCCCGCGGGACGGTGCCAACGGGAACCAGTGATGGGGCGACGGTCTGACGGCGAAGTTCTTCTGGTAGTCCTCAAATGTCCGTTATCTTAAGCTGCTGAAAGTCTTAGTTTGGCAAAAGAGTCCCTGCCTTGGGAATAATTCCGGCAGGTGGCTGGCCGCTGGACCTGATGGATCTTGGATGGAGTTGCAGGTCGAAGAGAAGCTCCATTATGGGAGCGTAGCTACCGGCTTATGATAAAGTTGAAACAATCTCAACAAAGGAAAAACTCAGGACTGGCAAGCAATCCTGGTGCACAGAGCTTAATGTTGTCAATCACGCGGAGTGGGAAAAGTTACGCGGAGGTCGAGACTAAGAGTGAACGGGTAAAGCATAAAAAAATCTTACAAAAAGAAAAGTCAGAAAAACAAAAAGAAAACAAACAGACAAACAAAAAGAAACAGGAGCTGGAGAAAAGGAGAGAAGAAAAGAGAAGAACCTATAAACTGCCGAGCTATTGAGTTTTATCTAGAATTCAGTGGGCGTGTTTCACGCAAGGCGGGTCTCCCAGTTTAAGCATGACTTGATTTTTCCAGATCATATACTTAACATTTTACACGCGATAGCCACATACTCTTCCCATTATGGTCAAAATCGGCTTCATACCATCACATTTAGACATCATATATTCATTCTACGACATACATATATATCCTTGAATCAACAACAAAAGAACAAGAAGAAGAAGAAAGAAAAAGGGAAGAAAAAATGTTTTGTGCACAAACATTACCAATTAGTTTGCAGGTGCATTAACATACTAAGTGGGATAGCATATACTAATAACACTGGTTGATTAATCAAGTTACTATTCTTCAAGTCAAACTATGATAGCAATTCCTATGGGATTTTTGCTTAACTATCTCATAGGATAGCAGTATGACGCTACTTTTAAATGAGGGGTTACAATGTTATAACATATTACTTTTGGTTAACCACATAGCTTATTCTTTGCTGTGGAGTGTGTCTGGAGCTTTTGCCTCCCATAAAGGTGTGAAGTAACAGACAAAGGAAAAGAACTCAGAAGAGAGGAGAGAGGATGGGGGTGGTATTTGGTCCCGGAGACAACAGTCTGTGTGAATTGGTGTCTCTGCTGCTTTGATCTCAGCAGGTCAGTGACCTGGAGCCTGAAAGGTTGTGGAACTGACACCCAGACCTCTTGTCCATATATTTGCAGTTCCTGTTTAGAAGGTGAAAAGTTCACAAGGCTGTTCTTCCTACAAATGCTAAATATTTTTAAGAGAAAGCTTAAAATGTATCTGTTCACTTTAGCCTTGAACCAGCACTGATATTTCTGGTACAGGTCTAAAACTCTTTTTATGCTTCATGCTGCTGTAACGCTTAAAATCTTACTTGATGTTATGATTTATAGTTTTACAACTATTATTTTATGAATTAGTTTGTTTTTATGTTCATTTTGTCTATTTTCATGTGAAGAACTCAGTGCTTATAATGCCCTTATTGTAAAGCACTGTGTGATGCATTTCTTGTTTGAAAGATGCTATATAAATAAAGTTTTTTTAATTAATACTATTTTCATCATTATTACCAACAGGATTTAGGGAATAGTATTACATTTACAATGTAACATAATTCATTGTCCTGCAAAATAACCTGTTTGTTTGTTTTTTCTAATATCCACACTAATCCACACCACTCCACTTGCACCACTGTGCCACCAGAAAAAACATCCTCCTCAGGTTGTTGTGTGTCATCATGTCATTCATTATACGCTACCTTATAGAAGGGCGCCGGTGATTGTGTGCATTATTATGTTCAGTCTGTTCCCATTTACATACCTACAACATATTCCATTCTGCTTTTGCATCCTAAGGTTGTCTGAAAGCAGCAGGGACAAGGAGCTGGCCTCTGGTTTGTTTTTACCTCACACTGGTGATCGGCACATCTTGGTGATGTTAATATATGTTGGATGTGTTTCCATTCACATCCCCTACAACTGCAGAGCAACGCCAGCACACAATCTTGTTTTTATGCATAACTCTCTCTTCAGTGCTGCTGTAGCTGCCTGGCACACCAGGAAGCAGCAGGTGGGTCCTCAAGCTCTGGTGTATTAATTTATGCTAGTCATAGTGACTTAATCCCGTGCCATTCTGTTTGTTGTGCTAGCCTCAATATGTGTTTATTGTGTTTCATATTATAGGCCCACAAATATTTATCCCTATCTCATAATTACATTCAGACTTTTAACCACTGCCTGACCCTCCCTGTGTCTAAGGATATTCATTTTTTAAAAGGTCTAGGCTATTATCTTTTTTTTTTTCCCGCATTAATACAAAGTGGTAACCACTGTATGTGAAAGCAAAAATAGGTCAGACTTCTGCAGCACTGGATTTAAATTAACTGTAATAAACTGGAGCCTCTATGCTTTGATTACCTGCTGTAAAACAACATAACCTGTGGAGTACCAATGTCAATGTTATCTTAATATCAGCCATGTATTCTTATCTAATCTTTATTAACCTTTAAAATTTTAACCTTTTTAATATACCTCATATTGTCTTAATATACCTCATATCCAGCATATTAAGTGTGTGTGTGATTTATGTACCTCATACTCGATATCTCAAGCATGTGTGCCTTAAGCGTTCCTTGTATGATTATTACTTAATACAGATGTTCAGTGTCAAGTATATTTTCATTACCTTAGCAAGTTTTGCCTTTAGCCCACAGTAGAACTGTTGGTCACATAGCAACGTGTGTATTGCCTAAGAACAGATAGAGACATGTAATACACCCCATAGCTTTTGAGTATTGACTGAAGAACAGAAAACAGCCCATAGTTCTTGAGTGTTGAGTGGAGGACAAAGAACAGCTGTGTACCTTCTTACTGGGAGTGTACTTTGTCCCTTTGATCACTCCACCTAATGCTAATCATTACACCTTGGTGTCATGGTAACCTATGCATAACTGCTCAGTGTGAACCTCTCTGTCACCTAGCAATATGAAACATGAGCAAACTTATCAACATGACTTACTTAACCTTTTCATCTCTAACCTGCTGTTTATATAACTGACTTTATGTAATCTTTTTGACTTTATGTGAACTTTTTCTTAAAAATTAGCTTGGAAGCGGTTCCGAAGACAATGGTGTGTATGTGGTTTCCATGATTTGTAAGATACCATTAGAACTGACCAAAGACTGAGTGACCAAAGGGAAGGAGGGGCCCTCGAGCCCCTGAAAACTGTGTAAAAGAGCATGCTGTGTTCATTGTAATTCAGTCTGCTCCTGGGACCAGGCTTGGGTTTGTTGGTTTTGCTGTCTTGTAAAACACAATAAACTCTGCTTTGCAGCGGACTATGTTAATCTCCACAGTGTTATTGGGAGTGTAATTTGGATATTTTAGGGCTGAATTTATAGAATTATTGAGTTATTGTGAAAACTAACTTGGTCCTAGTTAAAGACAAGTTAGTCACTACAGACCCTCATCCATTTAAAATCAACAGTAGTTCTTCTGAGCTCATTTTGGTCAAAGTAATGCAGAAGTAGTGTAGTAAGTAACTTATTACTCTAAATGAAGGTATCTAGTAATGTGTAATGTATTACAATTTGAGAGTAACTTGCCTAACATTGATTATTTTAAGCTGAACTCATTTTTTTGCAGACCTAAAAATGTGTTTTTGTTGCCTAAACCAAAGAAGAAACTGTAAAATGAAAATTTTACCTGTGTAGCAAGTTTAATTTTAAAAGAATGTATACACATAATGAGCAGAAACTGTACATTTATTTTCAAAATACTGTACATGTATTTTGAAAAGACAGAATGCATGTAACGAGCAAATTGACATGCTGTCTGTGATTGTCAAAAACAGACGAAGGAGGATCATATTTTGACATTTAGGATACTGACAAAGCAGCGGTATTTGACAAGTTGGGATGAGAATGGATTGATGAGACACAGGTGCAACACATGGGCAAGGCAGGAGATCACGCAGGCCGGAAACTTGACAGGAAGTAAATCTCAATCAAGACAAGAGGTAAGTGATCAAAATAAAACAAGAAACACTGGCCAAATATTGAAAAAAACAAAACATGATCCCATGTGGCACAACGGGATGTGACAATGAGCAGCTTTAGCGACAAGACAACTGAATGTTAGACAGTATTCAAAATGAAATATTTGATTTTTTGGCACATATGGTACAGATAGAAGTTTGATATATTTTGGACTAACAGCTGATGGAACCACTGATGTAAAAACATCTGAGGAGTTTTACTGTGGCTCCTGTAAGCTTGTGCACATATACAGTCATGCATGCACATTTATACTATGCAGCACGGTGAAAACATGTTCCTGTGTGCATGAAAAACCATGTTCATGTAAATGAGATGAAAATGCAGGAAACTTTAAGAAAAAAAATCCCTCCTGTACTGATATTCAGTGTGGAGCATGTCGCTTACAGCACTGATACTAAAGTGTTAAAGTGTCCTTGAGCAACATGCTGAATCCAAAATATTCCTCTGTGTGTGTGTGTGTGTGTGTGTGTGTGTGTGTGTGTGTGTGTGTGTGTGTGTGTGTGTGTGTGTGTGATGGGAGTAGCTGTGAATAAAAAGTGTCTGCTGAATGAATGTAACGTCTCATCCCGTGGAGTTTAACTGACAGAAGCTTTTGGTTGAAATATTCAGCTGAATCCTCCCAGACCTCATAACACACACACACACACACACACACACACACACTGACAGACAGATGAAACATTAAATATCCAGGAAGGATGATTGGAGGTCAGATGCTCCGCTGCCGTGGTTACCGTTTCTCAGGTAACCACATGATTACACCCCCCTCTCTAAATCCTCTCTCCATCTCCTCCTCTCTTTATCTCCGCTCTCCTTTCATCTTCTCTTCTTCCTTTTTTACATTTATTCTTTTCCTCTACTGTTTTCTTTCTTACATAGAGTCTTTCATCTCCGCTGTTTGTGGTTTCTTTTCCTCCTCCTCATCCCTCATTTCCTCCTCTTCACTTCCCCTTCATCCACTCTACCATACTTGTTTCCTCTCCTCCCTTGTCTCCTCCTTTCTTGTTTCCTCCCCTCTCCCATCCTCTCCTCTCTAAGTTTCTCTCCTCCTCCATTTCCTTCTCTCCTGTCTTGTTTCCTCTTCTCTTATTTCCTCTATTCCTCTCCTCTCCTTGTTTCCTCCCCTCGTTTCATTTCTTCCTCTACACCATTTGTCCCCCCCCCCTTCCCTATTGTTTCATCCCCTTCTTTTGTATTTCTCCTTGCCCCCCTTTTTTCTTCCTCTCTTGTTTCTGCCCCTTTCCCAACCTCTCCTCTCCCCTTTACTTGTCTCCTTTCCCTCCTTATTTCCATCGCTCTTGTTTTCTACCTTCTCCCATCCTCTCCTCCAAGTTTCCTCTCCTCCTCTCCTGTATTGTTTCCTCTACTCTTATTTCCTCCCTTCCTCCATTTCCTCCTGTCCTGTCTTGTTGTCTCTTCTCTCCTCTCTCCCTCTCTCTCCTTTCCTTGTTTCCTCTCTTCCTGATTCTCCTTCTCCACTCTACTTGTTTCCCCTCCTCTTTTGCCCTCCCCTTCTCCCTTTCTAACTTGCCTCAAAATTTTCCCTCTTTTGTTTCCTCTCCTTGTTTCCTCCCTTCTTCTTCCCCCTTCACTCCGCCCCCCACTTGTTTCCTCTCCCGCTAGTTTCCTTCTCTCTTCTTTCCTTCCTTCCCTCTTCTTCTTCTCTCCTATTCCATTTTGTTCCCTCCTCTTGTTTCCTTCCTCCCTCTCCTATCTTTTCCCCCCTCTCACATCTCTTCCTCTCTAGGTTTCCTCTCCTCTTCCATTTCCTCCTCCCGTCTTGTTTCTTATTCCTTCATTTCCCCCCTTCCTCTCCTCTTCTTGTTTCCAACTCTTTTGTTCCCCTCTTCTCCCTTCCTTATACCTCTACTTCTTTCATCCCCTCTTTTGTTTCCTCTCTTTTAGTTACCTCATCTTCCCCCTCCTCCTCCTCCTCCTCCTCCTCCATGTTATTGTCTTGATGATTGAACAGAGGGAGAAATCCAAGATGGCGTCTGATCAGAATCAGTTAATTAGCAGTGATTGCAGCAGCAGCAGAGTGGAGGGTCCATTAATTATCAGGACTGATCAACATGCTGATATGAGTGTAACTCAGACAAAGTCAAAAGATTCCTGCTGCGTTAGTGTGGAGATCTTTCTCACACCAACCACACTCTCTTCCTCCTCTTCCTGTTCCTCTGTGTTTCTGTTCTTCAGTTTATCCTCATTGATATCAGTGGGGTGGACACAATAATAGAAAGACTTGTTGATGATCACACAGCTGAATCAACACCTAGAATCAGAAGCAATTAGGTGACGTAGGAGGTTCAGGTCAAAGATCCATGTTTTCCAGGTAGAGAAACTCTCAGCTCAGCCAAGCATTGAAGGATAAATGCTTCAAACATGTTGTGAGTATAACAGGAAGCAAAGGAAAGACACACACACACACACACACACACTGCAGAGAGAGTGTGTGTGTCTGTCATGTGTTGTCGTTTGTTTTTCTGAAAGGAGGCTGACAGGCGGGGTGACAGGCGGTCCCAGCTGTCAGGACGGAGAGAAAAAGCTGGAGATGAATATTTGTTTCAAAACGACGGGAGATCGGTGGAGGGGGGTGGAGGATGGGGGATGTGGGGGGCAACTACGGCACATGGGGGAAATATATTTTAGCATAGTGGCAGGAATTGCTCCCCTCGGTGGCGGCTGGGAAGCATCACTCACGTTAAACGGAGGCAGGGATATGGAGAGGAAGTGATGTTAACTCAGTCTTTTATTTTCACTTTACTGAGTCACAGTCGGTTCATTCAGTCAGGAAAGTAAAATTACGGTTTGTTGAGGAGAGAAAATACACAGTGTTCAGACTGTCTGCAAATTCAAACTTCTACACTGAGAAGCAAAAGTTTCATGATTGGGCAGTAAAACTGCTATTTGTTAAAAATAAATCTGAGAATTTGTCGCATGTTTAAGAAAGATTTCCATCTACAAACAGCATGCGCTTTTGTTGAAGTGAATGGATTGATAATATACTCAATAACACATTTATCATTCTAGTTTTATGAGACAGTAAATGGTTATAGCTGAGAGAGAGATGGAGAAAAGGAGAACTGAAGCTGCCATATGTGCTCTTTTCTCTTTTCCCCGTCCTCACCAGGTTTGGGCTGAACCCATCTTTGTAAAGGCAGCTAATTCAGACGAGGTCAGTATGTTTGTCCACTGGAAACAAAATTTGGCTCTCGATTTTTTTCTCTGGACCAGCCTGATTATTACCCGCTCACAACCATTCATTTGGTGCCACTGGCAGACTGTCATTATTGTTATCACTGCTGCTAACGTTAGAAACAGAGCTGTTGCATGGACTGTGTGAACTGTGCAACCGCACAGGGCCTCGCCCCACTAGGGGGCCTCGCACCTGCAATCCTGCTGTTTTTTTTTTATTTATTTATTTTTATTATTTTGTGTCAGAGGACTGTAACGACCCCAAAATTAAAAGTGAAGCCAAGTCGCTGGCTAATGAAATGCTTTGAATTTATCATGTCTATGGTGATATGGTAAGATATTTTGTTTGCCGTGAACACCGTCAGTAAGATACTCCAGTCAAAGGACATGCAACTTGACGTGGCCTTAACGCAACTAGATGGATTAATTGACTTCATGCAAAAATACAGAGACACTGGATTTGTGTCTGCAAAAGCTACTGCAACAGAGATTGCTTCTGATATGGACACTAAACCTGTAATAAAAGCAACATGGCAAGTGAAACGCAAACGTGATGAAAATGAAAATGAATTTACTCCAGACCCAGAGCAGATGTATATAACGGACTGTTTTAATGTGATAGTGGACCAGGCCCTCACTGCTCTCCATACCCGTTTTAAACAAATGCAGGAGTTTGGCAACATGTTTGGATTTCTTTTTGATCTGACCAAACTGCGTGAAATGGAGGAGACTGACCTGCAAAGACAGTGCACAAGAGTGAGTGATGCTCTGAGCACGTCCGAATCTCAGGATATAAATGCACCGGACCTCTTAGCGGAGTTGAGGATACTTCAAGAGATAATCCCAAAGGGAACAACAACAGCACTTAAAACACTTTGTTATCTCAAAGGGATTGAAGGAACTTCCCTAACTGTGAGATTGTGCTCAGGATCCTATTGACTTCTCCAGTAACGGTGGCATCAGGCAAGCGAAGCTTTTCAAAGCTGAAACTAATTAAAAACTATTTCCGCACCTCCATGTCACAGGACAGACTGTGCGGGCTTGCCCTGCTATCAATTGAAAAGGACATTGCATTCAAACTGGATTATAAAGATCTTATTGCTGAGTTTGCGGCCAAGAAGGCAAGGAAAGTGACTCTGACATGATCAGTTTCTGTGCAATTTATACATGGTGAGTCCATCTCATTTGTTAGAGTTACAGTGCAGTAACATACAGTATGTTGTGTATAGTTGTAATGAAAATGAATGTATAGTATGAATGAAAAGTGTCCTAACCTACTTGTTTAAAATGTCAAGATGCCAAAAATAAAGTGACTGAGCTGACTTGATGTAAAGCCACTCACTGCACAGTTAATTCTTTCCCCCTTTGAAATAAATAGCAAAAAGTCATAGCTGAGACTATGTGTATGATTATGCTGTATTATTCTAGTTGATAAAAATGTATTGCAGTGGGATTATGTGTGCGGTAGAACTAGAATAGCTGTGTCTGTGTGACTGTTATTCATGCGCAATTGCGCATCCATGTCAAAGAACAGGGCCTCGCATTTCAAGTTCGCACAGGGCCTTGCAACCCCCCTGCGACGGCCCAGGACAGGAGCTACTGAGGGAATAGGGATCCAACAAATAAAAAATATTTGAAAGAAATATATCTAAATTACCCACGCACACGTGACAGTCACTCACATACACGGATACCGCCACCCAGGTCACCAGTACTACCACCACCGGCCTGCAGCAACTGAAAAGGGAAAAAAACAAAATTGAGTTACAACAGAAATTTGTTAACCAAAATTTAAGGTAAAATATACAAAAAATAGGAAAAATAGGCAGGTGACAACAACAAGCTAAACAAAAAAACTGCCAAAAAAAAAAACAAAAAAATGAATAAACAAAGTAAAGAAACAAAAACACTTGCCCCAAACAGATATCTAGGTTACACAAAGAAATCAAATTAATCAAAACCAACTATTAAAATTAAATGGCAAGTAAAGGGAGATGATCCAAATTTGTTAACAAAATAAACAAAGATAAGGGAGTAACGCCACACAATCACACAATTAAAATAAGGGAATTAAACCCAGGTAACAGGTGGTGTCTGCAGTCCACTGCGCAGCCAAGCTGGCTGTAGCCAAAGCGACAAGGCAGACAACACACAGCCCGAGCCACAAAGCAGCACCACCAAGCAGCACACAGTAATGCAGAGCCGCGAAACAGCTGGATACAAAACAAGAAAAAGCAGGAGACAAAGCAGCAGCGGCTGCAATCAGCTGGTGGTGATGTCATGTCTGCACCACCGGTGAACTCCGCCAGCTGATGAGCATTTCCTATTGGTAAACTTAAAATTAGCATTGCTAAGCTAAAAAGGTAACAGGTAAGCTTTTGAGAGCTACAATAAAAAAACAACAACAACAAAAAAAAAATCATACCTGTTTATAGAGTCTACTACGCACAAGGAGAGGGAGGGAGAGAGGAACCCACTCGGCTACCGGTGTGCAAGAATAAGTGGTGGTTGAATTAACTGGTGATAGAGACAGATGTGTCGTAGGCATGGCCTTTGAGAACCCGTTGTCAGCTAACCAGGAAATAAACATTGCGATCGCTTCGCGTCTCTGTTACATTCATTTAATGCTGTCGTTTGAATCATTATGATAGACACAGTTTGCTGGACATCAATAATATGAATGGATCAACGTTTCCACTGATATCCTCCAAAGTAACGTTGAGCCACGGAGATATCAGGACGAGAGCCAGGAGAGCACGATTCTCTGTGACATTCAGTAAACACTTCACAATAATAAAACCTGAATGCATCCAAAATGTGAGTGGGTTGATATATATGTTGTAGTCAAACGATGTGAGTCTATACAATACTGACATTAGTCCATGCCTCTGATCATTCTCGCTTCCTACACCTGTGTGTACCTGTGCATCCAAATTGCTTCAAAATGAGAGTTCACGGTCATGTCAAATGTCTATGAATGAGTTTTAATGAACTGTAAAGAATATTGTTGTGTTGAGAGAAATTAAAGTCTGTAGCCTTTGATGTAAAACACGATTATTGATAGTATCACAAGTTAATCTGAGTGGACCACATGTTACCACAGCGAGCTTCACATTAACATGTGCACATCTCTGACTGTATGTATAAGTCACAGGCTGTAGGACAGCACAGACAGTTCTCAGATCCACTTGATATGGGATTAATAACGATATATGATAGATACTGATGACAGGAACATTTTGTAAACGACTTACTGACATTTACAGTTTTGTAAAAAGGCATTAACAGAGACACCTACGTCGCCCAGTCCGTTGTCATCACAATTCAATGTAAAGATACATAAAACATGTAAAAATTAACAGGTTGATAGATGTTTGTGTGAGGCTGTGGTTATGATGCAGGTCTCAGGACATTTACAGAGAGGACTATGATGATGAAGTACATATCCATTACTGTTCAAAACACGGCGAGCGTCAGCAAATCCTTTAGGCTATATAATGTTCTGTGGTCAGGCTAATATTTGTAACATTACTAATGTGGTGTAAAGCTGATCTGAGACCTTTATATATAAGCAAACGTTACATACAGCCACAAGTGAAACACACAGTCTGAGCTGTTTACACCCTGCTCCAACTCTGCTGTGGCGAACTGTGATGCTCTCAGATTAACTTGTGGTTCAACATCTGTCTCGATGAAATCATAGTTAATGGGGGGGTACACACATTTATCTCTCTCATTAAAAAGATATTCTACACAATTTCCTTATACTCAGTCATACAAATTAGACATGACAGGTAACTTTTTTTAATGATGAGGATAATAGTACACACAAATGTAGTAGGCTAAACCAAAACGATCCGGGGCAGAGAATAATACCAGCAGGCCAACTGTTATCCTTATAGCTAAGAGTTGACAGTCATGTCTAATTTGTATGAATGAGTGAACTGTGTAGAACCTGGGTCTTCAACAGGGGTCCGTGACCCGTAGGGGGTCCTCAGAGTCACTGCAGGGGGGCTGCAAAATGACCTCTAAATAATTTAATTAATTAGTTAAAGTTTTAGTAAGTAAAATGTGCCTGAAAATCCACATTTACGTAAATGTAATATATTATTAGCAAAGATAAATCAGCCTATTCATAGAACCTATTTAGTTAACAGTACACAACATTAATGATAGGTTGACGGTTACCTTGTGCAATCATATGAGCTAGTTAACGCTACATCACCGTGCAGCACCTGTTTTCCTCTCTTTTTTTTTAGCATATTAGCACATTAGCTGTATAACTATGTTGAGGTTACAGACATTCTTGTGAGCCTCAATGGATTGTTTTATAACTTTCTACTAGCCTCTGACACACCGTCCACCTTGGAAAGCACCGTTGAAAGTGCAGAGGGGAGGTTAACGCACCTAGCCATGCTACAACTGCTGCTGACTTAGCATAGCAGCTACAGGCAAACAAGGGAAGACCCGAAATCGAGAAATGTCCCAAGTGCAGCTCAGTTTTATACAATATATGTAGTAGGGGGTCCCTGCTCTGTCTCTCTCTTTGAGTTAAGGGGTCCTTAGCCTCAAAAACATTGAAGACCTCTGGAGTAAAATATTGCTGTGACAAGAGAGGTACAACAGAGATAAATGTGTGTACCCTCCAATATCTATGATTTCATCGAGACAGATGTTGAACCACAAGTTAATCTGAGCACATCACAGTTTGCCACAGCAGAGTTGGAGCAGGGTGTAAACAGCTCAGACTGTGTGTTATATAACTTATAGAACTTATATATATAACTAAGTTCTCAGATCAACTTTACACCACATTAGTAATGTTACAAATATTAGCCTGACCACAGAACATTATATAGCCTAAAGGATTTGCTGATGCTTGCCATGTTTTGAACAGTAATCAATACTTATTTCATCATCATAGTCCTCGATGTAAATGTCCTGAGACCTGCACCACAACCACAGCCTCACACAAACATCTATCAACCTGTTAATTTCAATCTTTGTGGGATTTATTTTATGTATCTTTACATTGAATTGCGATGACAACGGACTGGGCAACGTAGATATCTCTCTTAATGACTTTTTACAAAAGAGTAAATGTCGGTATGTCATTTACAAAATGTTCCTGTCATCAGTATCTATCATATATCGTTATTAATCCCATATCAAGTGGATCTGAGAACTGTCTGTGCTGTCCTACAGCCTGTGACTTATACATACAGTCAGAGGTGTGCACATGTTAATGTGGAGCTCGCTGTGGTAACATGTGATCCACTCAGATTACCTTGTGATACTATCAACAATCGTGTTTTACATCAAAGGCTACAGACTTTAATTTCTCTCAACATAACGATATTCAGTACAGTTCATTAAAACTCATTCATAAACATTTGACATGACCGTGAACTCTCATTTTGAAGCGATTTGGATGCACAGGTACACACAGGTGTAAGAAACGAGAATGATCAGAGGCACGGACTAACGTCAGTATTATATAGACTTACATTGTTTGACTACAACAGATATATCAACCCACTCACATTTTGGATGCATTCAGGTTTTATTATTGTGAAGTGTTTACTGAATGTCACAGGGAATCATGCTCTCCTGGCTCTCGTCCTGATATCTCCGTGGCTCAACGTTACTTTGGAGGATATCAGTGGAAACGTTGATCCATTCATATTATTGATGTCCAGCAAACTGTTTCTATCATAATGATTCAAACGACAGCGTTAAATGAATGTAACAGAGACGCGAAGCGATCGCAATGTTTATTTCCTGGTTAGCTGACAACGGGTTCTCAAAGGCCACACCTACCACACATCTGTCTCTATCACCAGTTAATTCAAAAACCAGTTAATCTTGCACACCGGCATTCACCTGCGACCACGCTAGCGTTTAACCACTTGAGAACATGCAGCATGACAGAGAGAGAGAGGACACCTACCAATACAAGACGGGGCCAGGCGGCACACTGGAGCACGGCGCACTGTGCTCTGCAGTGAGACACAAATGCCTTAAATGACTGTGAAGTGAAGCAGCAGCGAGTGGCAAGACCTGTTAGGACAGCACACCTCTGGACCGGAAGTGATGCGGCGGGGGAGCGCAAAGGAGGGACGGCAGAGGACTGCCGCATTTATATCCAGCTGCCCCCATGATCAGTCACCAGCTGCCCCAATTAAATGCGGCCACAGAATGCATAGATCACCAACTCCTATGCTGCTACAGTTCCAAGAAACAAACGTTGGAGTTGAACCCTTTCACCTCACAGGTTGTAAAGAGCTAAGAAGAGACAGGTTGTCTACATTTTTTATTTGTCCATCAGTTGAGGTTCCTGGTGTGAGAGGAACATTGCAGCCTCAGTGGTCTGCTGTCGTGACAGTAAACCATTTTAATCTTGTTTGTGTCTCACCTGGCACACAGACTGATGTGTGTAATCTAATGTCCTGCATGATTTGCAGCCTGTGAGCTGCCGTCGTATCGCCCAGGTGTGTTTGTGTTTAGGTGTCCACTGTTCTGCTACATTAGATACATTACTGCTCCGGTGTCACAGAGATAAAATCCTGTATGTCTTGCTGTTCTCCGAGGCCAACGCGACTCATTTGGCAACATGGAGATTGATGTGTTTATCGGTGAGGCAGCAGACCTGAGCACAGTTTAATGTCTCTGTAAAACAAACCCAGCATGCACTGGGAGAGCTGCTGCTGCTCGTTCACTATCAGCTGCAGCATGAAATGGAGAGAAACAGTTGCTTGGTCACACGTGACATCACAGACACAAAAAGAGGCCTATGAGCAGTGAAGACACCCTAGGAAGTACAGAACAAAAGGCACAACAGGCACAAGACTACTGAATAAAAACCTGAAGAAAAAGCATGAATACCAATAAGTTCTGTATTTTAACATTGATTGGAGGGTTTATGAGTATACATTAGGTGCAGACCGGCAGGGTAGAGACATGGTTTGCTAACATTAGCCTAGAGCACTGTTTGTGGCCTGGTGATGATGCAGTTTCTTTTTGATTTGATGATTTGTTTGATTTGTTTGATTGATGGCCTAAAACTTAAGTTATGAATGAATCACAAATGTCCATGCCTATATTTCTCCATTAGATAAATAGCAAATGTGGTGATAATATAATTATTGCCACAGTCCCATCTGTTTATCAATGTTTCATCATTGGCAACACTGATGACGCATTAAGGTTGTAAAGGGTTGTCCTATTTCAGTTGTGGAGATTTTGACCACTGCCACTTGTAGCTCTGTTCCCAAAGACAAACAAGCACTAAAAATGAGGGGTAGGGCTAAAATAAGAAGTGGGATTAGATCCAAAAGTCAGTCACATAGTTTGTCCCCTCCTTTCCTCATGTGCTACCATGGCTCATTTTGTTTTGTTGTTTTTCCTTTTTTCCAGTTTGGATGATAGCCTGCCAGTAAGTAGTGTGAAAGTCCAACCCATCAAAAAATGTTTCATAGATGAACCAAACCAGGGCTCATTTTGATCCAGACCAAGACCACCTCTTTTTTATTTGGACCGAACAGCAGAGTTTCATTCCTGGGGGGTTTCACACCAGTGATACTGGTTATGACCAAATGGGAAAGGTGTGAAGGGACCCATATCTTGACCTGATGACAGCACTAGATGAAAAGTCAGAGAACCACTCAAGTTATATACAGTTCATCCTGAAGGGAACATGAATGTCTGAACCACAGTTCATCACATATCAAATAGTTGAGACTGACATCGTGTAGCTTGTGTGTCTGAATACTTCTGCACTTTATTTCACTTTTCATGCACTTTTCCTGCCTGCAAAAGCTTTGTCACATTTTCTTCATCATCTTATTTTCATTCAGACATAATGGAGTGCCTGGCTGGATATTTTTCATTTCAATAGCAAACTAATTAACAGTGAGATGATGGGCCTGTCAGGTTTCTCTCGCAGCCAACCCAAAATCAGCTTCAATTCTTCCAATTCAGGGTCACATCACACAGCTTCGTGTCTTATAATGAATCTGGTCTAATCTTCCATTTTGGGGGTCAGAAAAAGTCCCGCAAAACCTCTTTCTGTGTGCCGTGCTGTCTCTGGAAAAAAAAGAAAAAAACCTCATCAGAGCCCACAAAGCATTTTGGGAGTTTAAACCCTTCAAAAAGTGGCAAAACGAGGCCAAGCAGACAGATGGCATAATTCAGCTCTAAAATAGAAAACCCATTAACGGCGAGCTTGCAGATTTGTCTGCGGTGTCCGATTCAGACCGCCTCAGTGACCCCCGACCGAGTCCTTGCCTTTCTAATTGAATCGCTTTATTTCCTCTTCGTCTTCCTCCCCCTCCCTCAGTCTCATTGGACACGCTTACCCTCAGACGCTCTTCCTCTCTCTGAATAACGCTGAGTAGCAGAAAGAGAATCCTCATATCTGCCGGGCTCTGGGATTATGAGCCGGGGTATAAAGCTGCAGGAGGTAATTGGTTTTGGGTGGGTGGGGGAGCTTTTGGGAGTGTTTCTGTGAAAAGAAAACTCCTGGTGGAGGCATGAAGTTTGTCAACTTGCTCCACTAATGGGGGTAAACACTGTCAGAATGGTTTTTAAAGACGCTTTTTAAGGAGTCGCTGCTGTACAAGATTAAGATAGAGCTGAGAGCAGCAGGATCAGTCTCCCACATGAAAATGACACTGCATGAAATTTTAATGCCACAAATTACATTTACATTTTACATTTCAGGCATTAAACTAATGCTCTGATCCACAGAAGAAGGAAGAATGCTCAAAGTGCCCCAACCCTGCAAGAAGAAGACACTAAATTTTCCAATGCGACTCCAACGTGATAATGTATGAACATGTATTAATGAGCATTTCATTTGACTTTTTTTTGGCAAAGCAAATGAAAATCGCAAAAATAGCTGTAATGCAATTTGGAGCGTATTATTATAAAGATTCAGTATTTCTCACAGAAATAACAATCTTATTGCGATGGTGGATGGGAGTGAAGGGATTGGGAGTTAACACAAGCTAACAGTAATAGCAGCCAACCTGTTCTAAATACTCACATTTGCGGTGTAGTTACGGTGGTTGGACAAACTTGCAGGGTTGCGCAGAATTCTCTGGAACTGGCTGCATTTGGGTTAATTCTTATACTCACAACATCATATTACACCATATTACATCTTATAATCACATATAATCGCAAATCATGTTTTCCTCACAAAGCGTTTGCATGACAAAAACAACACAACATTACAGTACACCATTTTTTTGTTGTCAGGCAAATTTCACCCTCAGTTGCTGAAAAGATGTTCAACCTTTTTTTTCCCCAGTCCTACTTCCCCTGCTATCGCATAATGAGAGGCAATTTTAAAAGATTCACTTGTGGCTCATTAAAACACACATTGTCGTTCCTGCAACAAATTCCAGCACGTCCTTAATCTGCATATTGTTATAGATATCTATTTGTGTACAGATTTTTGAGATATGACATTAAATAGTGACCTGTAGAGGTGTTGGTATGTGCTTTCTTAAAGAACTTTGGAGAAAAACAACATGTTCTCATCTGAAGTCGTCACTTATTGCCTATGTATTATACATTAGGTATCCTCCTGTGTCTCTAATGGATGTTCCAGGACAATGTAGCCAACACCTGGACATCGACAAATCATGTGGTTACTTTTAGAAGAAAAAAAAAAACAACATCATAGTTTGGCTCTACATTCATACAGGAAGCGAACACAGGGCTTCTAGATGAAAGTCCAGGTTTTGTTGGACCAATCCACTGCCCCTCCAGCATGGCCTATAGGGAAATTCCAGCTCCTTATATTTTATGGTCACCAGAAGCATTTCAACTGACACCGTCCAGTGGCATATCATACCACCATTAAAGGTTACATCTGGCCACATTACGAACTGATGCTGCCTGCTGGCATATCATACTGCCATGACGGGTGACTTTTGGTGTTGGTGTCTGACACTGAAATCATTGACAAAGTGGCAGTGTTTTCTATTTCAAAATAAGAACAGGTTGACAAAAAAGGGCTGGCTGTTTCCCCCAGCATCCAGTCTCTATGCTAAGCTAAACTAAATGTCCCTGAAAATACCTATATATTAACACAAAGCCATGAATGGGTTCAGATTTTCTCAACTCACGCTTAAGTAGAAAGCAAATCTCGAGAGTCATTTCTATGTTCTATGTTTCCAGAGGATTTTTAGCCACAAAACACAAGTGTTTTTTAGGGACTCATCATGGTTTTTATGCCTGGAATAATGCCATGAAAAGCATTTGTATTTTACTGAAACATTGTTGCATTTCAAGTGAGGATTGTGCCACCAAAACCAAGTATTTTAAGCCAAACATGATCTTTCCCTAACCATAATTTGTTGTTTTTTTGTGGCTAAACATAACCACATGTTCACCACAGCACTGTTTACATGTAAAGAAATGTAAAGCTTCAACGTATCCACCACATCAGTGATTCTCAAACTTTTTACATCGAGTACCGCCTCATAAAATAGTAGGCTCTCCAAGTACTACCACTATGACCAACATAAAAAAGTTCTAGGCAAAATAGTACCCATACCCATAATACCCACATTCCTCAAGGCAGCGGCCGAGGAGGGGGCGTTGCAGCCATTTTTGACTGTACTCTATTAATCAGCCCTAAACCTAAACTAAATTCTAATTGTCCTTAGTCTTTTACATCTGACCTGGAAAACCTCACACCACCTCGATTTGTTATCGTGTACCATGCTCCTAGCCCGTATTTTGAATTTTTATCAAGTTCTCAGAGTTTTTAACAAGTCTAGTTCTTAAATGAGATAAAGTTATTATTGAAGGTGATTTTAATATTCATGTTGATGTGGATAATGACTGCCTCGCTACTACGTTTATCTCATTATTGGACTCCATTGGCTTCAGTCAGAGTGTACATAAACCCACTCACTCTTTTAACCACACCCTTGATCTTTTTTTGACGTATGTAATTGAAATTGAAAACTCAATAGTCTTTTGTGACGGCCCCTAGGCCTCTGACCTACTTTTTGTTTGGTTGCTGAGATCTTGGGAGTGGCTCATTAGGAGAGATGGCTAACACCTGAGTTGGTGTGAATGCTCACCTATATCTATGGGTGCCTGAGCAATCAGTGCTCTCTCCTCTTTGAGTTGCTTGGTTTGTTTGGTCTTGGGTTATTTAGCTTTTTGTTGTCTCACACCTTAACACATTCACACACCCACACACTACAAACATTACTGATGAACTGACTTACATAAATACTTAATTTAGTTAATTTAAATAAATTTAATTCTTTTACTTTAAAGTGTCATGTGTGGTCTCCATATTTTGTCCTACCTTTGAGCCAGGTCGTGACACTTTCCACAGAATCTCTATTTATCAGACCATTACTTAATAACTTTTTTGATTTGTTACTACTCAATTACACATCACCTGGCAAAAGCTAGTATACTAGGTGTTTATCTGAGAGTGCCATAGCAAAATTTAAAGAAATGATTCCATCGACATTAAATTTGATACCATGTTCCACTGAAACAGAGGTTTCTGACTTAAAACTCTCCCAAATTGATTATCTTGTTGATAGTGCTGCAGGCTCCCTGTGAACAATACTCAACTCTGTAGCACCTCTTAAAAAGAACTTAATGAAACAAAGAAAGTCAGCTCCGTGGTTCAACTCCCAAACCCGAAAATTAAAACAAATATTGCAAAAATTTGAAAGGAATTGGTGATTAACCAAACTGGAAGAATCTTGTTAAGTCCAGGAAGACAGTCTCAAAACGTACAGGAGGGCCCTCCGCAATGCAAGAGCAAAGCATTACTCAGCATTAATAGAAGAAAATAAGAACAACCCCAGGTTTTTTTTCAGGACTGTAGCCAGGCTGACAGAGTCACAGCTCTATTGAGACTTGTATCCCTTTAGCCCTTAGCAGTAATGATTTTATGAGCTTTTTGAATGACAAAATTCTAACTTCTTGTCCTCACACAGTACCAATCTGCCTTCAAACACAAGGAACTTAAACACAGCTGTAAGACCTGATATATATTGATTGCTTTTCTCCGATTACCCTTCAACATATGACCTCAATGATTTGCTCATCTAAATCATCAACGTGTCTCTTAGACCTCATCCCAACTAGGCTACTTAAAGAAGTCTTACCTTTAGTTAACACTTCTATATTAAACATGATCAATATGTCTGTATTAGCAGGCTGTGTACCACAGTCCTTTGAAGCAGCTGTAATTAAACATCTTCTAAAAAAGCACACCTTGGATCCAGAGGCCCATATCTAATCTTCCCTTTCTTTCAAAGATCCTTAAGAAAGTAGTCGCAAACCAGCTGTGTGACTTTCTCAATGACAATAATTCATTGAGGAATTTCAGTCAGGATTTAGAGTGCATCATAGCATGGAGACAGCACTAGTAAAACTTACAAATGAACTTCTAATTGCTTCTGACAAAGGACTCACCTCTGTACTTACAGTATTTTATTAGATCTTAGTGTCACATCTGACACAACTCAAACTCTGTCACAGAGACTGGAACATTTAATTTGCCTAAAACTAAACTGGTTTAAATTCTATTTATCTGATCAATTTCAGTTTGTTCATGTTCATGATGAATCATCTTTGCATACTAAAGTTTGTTTCGGAGGTCCACAAGGTTCTGTGCTTGGACCAGTTCTATTCACTTTATATATGCTCCTCCTAGCTCCCCCTGCAGATGATGCACAATTATATCCATCAATAAAGCCAGACGACACGAATCAATTGACTAAACTTCAAACATGCCTTAAAGGCATAAAAACCAGGATGAGCTCCAATTTCCTTAAGTTAAATTCAGACAAAACTGACGTTATTGTTCTTGGCACCAAACACCTCAGAAACGTTCTATCTGAAGATATAGTTTCTCTGGATGGCATTGCTCTGGCCTCCAGCACTAGGGTGAGAAACCTTGCAGTAATATTTAACCAAGATTTGTCTTTTCAAATCAAGTTTATTTATATAGCACATTTAAAGTTGACCAAAGTGCTGTACAGAGTAAAAGAGAGACACACAAATATATAGCAATATAAAATGTACACAAATATAAAACAAAAGTAAAAACCTGTGAAAACAGTTAAAAACATGAAAATATGATAAAATACGAAAATACTAAAGACACTACAAACAACCAAAGGCCTTTGAAAACAAGTACGTTTTAAGATTGGTCTTAAAAGAGTCAATGGTGGGGGAGCATTTGACTCTAAGTGGAAGGCTATTCCAGAGCTTTGGAGCAGCGACTGTAAAGGCACGATCTCCCTTACCAACCAGCCTCGAACGTGGAACAGTTAAAAGACAATGTTCATAGGATCTGAGAGGTCGGGAACTAGAGTAGGAGCAGAGGAGATCAGCAATATATTGGGGTGCCAGCCCATGTATTGCTTTAAAAACAAATAAAAGAACCTTAAAATCAATCCTGTATTTGATGGGTAGCCAGTGCAGGGACGCTAGCACTGGTGTTATGCTATCTCTCTTTTTGGCACCGGTCAGGAGTCTCGCGGCAGCATTCTGCACCAGCTGCAAACGAGTCAACGATGACTGGCAGACACCCAGGTACAAGGAGTTACAATAGTCTAGCCTTGAGGAGATCAACACGGTGATTACAGTCTTTAGGTCATTGTGTGTGATGATGGACTTAAGTTTTGCAATGTTCTGTAACTGAAAATAACAGCCCTTCACCACAGTGTTGATTTGTTTATCAAATTTGAGTGCAGAATCAAAAATGACACCAAGATTTCTGGCATGGGTACGAACGTACGATGTGAGTGGTCCTAAATGGCTGACCTCCAGCTGATCCAGAACACAGCAGCACGTGTACTGACAGGAACTAAGAGATCATATTTCTCCTGTTTTAGCTTCTCTGTACTGGCTCCCTATAAAATCTGGAATTTAATTTAAAATCCTTCTCCTGACTTACAAAGCTCTAAATGATCAGACTCCATCATATCTCAGAGAGCTCATAGTGCCCTATTATCCCACCAGAACACTGCGCTCTGAGAATGCAGGGTTACTCGTGGTCCCTAAAGTCTCCAAAAATACAACAGACGCCACAGCCTTCAGCTATCAGGCTCCTCTTTTGTGGAATCATCTTCCTGTTTTGGTCCGGGAGGCAGACACCGTCTCCGCATTTAAAACTAGACTTAAGACTTTCCTTTTTGATAAAGCTTATGGTTAGGGCTGGCTCAGGCTTATCACGGACCAGCCCCTAGTTAGGCTGACACAGGCCCAGTCTGCCTGGGGACCTCCTATAATACACCAAGTACCTTCTCTCCTTCTTTCTCTCTACTCAGTTTCTGAAAAGTTGGTTCTATGTCATTTGCTAACATTCACATCCTATTACTGCATCTCGCTAACTCGACTTCACTGCATGTCACTGGCTTGGTTTCTTCTGCACAGCCTTTGTGCTCCACTGTCTCGCAGGTTCCCTCATATCACAGCTACGCCTTATGTGTCATGGCTGTGCTGCTGCCGTGGTCCTCCCTGATGCCTCCTGCTACTGCTGTTATTATTGGTCATACTTCTGCTATTATTATACACGCATGATTATTATTGTCACATACATACTATCTACTATACATACTATCCTATATTAATATATACTTACAACATATGCTACCACAATTACTGTTATCATTATTATTATTACTAAAATGTATTTTATTATAGCTATTGTCATTACTGTCTGCCCTGCTTCTCTCTCTGACTCTGTCTCTCTCTGTCTCAATTTCTCTCTCTGTCTCTCTTTATGTCTCATTTTGTCATATGGATTACTGCAAATTTATTATGTTGATCTGTTCTGTACATCTATTGCACATCTGTCCATCCTGGAAGAGGGATCCCTCCTCAGTTGCTCTTCCTAAGGTTTCTACCATTTTTTCCCCCTTAAAGGGGTTTTTGGGGAGTTTTTCCTTATCCGCTGTGAGGGTCCAAAGGACAGAGGGATGTCTTATGCTGTAAAGCCCTATGAGGCAAATTGTGATTTGTGTTATTGGGCTCTATAAATTAAACTGAATTGAAAAATTGAACAACTAACATCCTGATGATTTACCTGTTCTTAGATTCTTAAAAGTATGTGGAGCTAAAAAGGTTAAGTCTGGCTCCATGTTTTTGAAATGTGTAAGTCTGCAATGCAGTTGCTGAGGTATCGTGTTCTGAAAAGAGCATTACAGGAACAAAACTGTACAAGACTGAAAGTAATTAATTTCTTCCTCCCCTGCTAAAGCAGATGGGGTCTCTTTTGTTACTGAATGGGATTGAAAATAAAAAAACAATTGGGCTGAGTCACTCCATTAGCAGACTCATCCAATCATCCAGAGAGTTTTACATAGAATCCTGTCATCCTCTCTTTTCCCCTCAATGTCACAATGTTTCTGTCGTCTCAACACGGCAGTTTATGGAAAATCTCACACAGGTCACACAGACCCAGTCTTCAGGGTGTCGCCATGGCAACAGTATGAGCTGTCACCAGTCACCAGGTCAGTGTATATGTTTCCCATCATGTGGCAGCAACAGTTAAAGATTCAGTGGATAACTTATAAGTTACCTACTGCTTTTATACTTTTGAACATGTCTTATTTATTGTCCCTATATCACAACAGTGGTGCATGAGACAGATAATCTCTAAAACAAAACAAATAAACAAACAAAGAAAAAAATTCTTCTGGCTCCTCGAAGCGCTGCAAGAATCTACCACGCCTGAATGAAACAGCCAATCAGAGCCAGGAGAAGACACTAATGTAGCTGTCAGTCACTACTCTTGCACACATTGACAAGAAGTGTACAGGGCAAAGACAAATAAACAGAGGATGACCAAGGCTGAAAAGCTTGTTTTAGCTTAAACTTATACAGAAGAAGACCGACATCTTCTGTTATTGGTCTCTGTTTGCGTTTAGGCGTGGAGGATTCTTGCAAATGCCATTAGGAGCACTCCAAGGATCCAGAGGACCATGTTTTTTTTTTTTCTTTCTTTTCCTTCTTTTTCATAGATGATCCGTTACATGAACTACTGTCAGTGTTACTGGTCTGGCCTGACACTTTGGCTTACTCCAAGCTGTGCATTGTGTTCATGGATGATGAGGACGGAGACAAAGACAACCTTTTTTTTGATGAAAAAACAATACCATCATTAAAACTGTGCAATAAAACAAAATATATCTCCTTCACATGGTGTGGTTACAATAACAATGTGCAGTTTCTGAGATATTTTTCACCCCATCAGTGGCATTTGTTGTTTTTTTTTTCTTGATATTTCATTAGAATAACATAAAGGGAGCTTACATACTTGTGCAAAACACATTAAAATCAATACAGCAACTTCTAATGACCAGCTTTTCAGAAACACACCTTTAAAAACAAACTTGAGATAGGTAACTTAGCATGCTACATAAAAGTGCTGCACTGATAAAAAAAATAAATAAATAAAAAAAAAGAAATAAATGTGCTTGCTACAGACAGCATGTGTGACCTGTACCTTGTAATGTTTGCAAGCATTACTGCTAAGAGCTACAGGAATACAAGGCTCAATAGAGCTGTGACTCTGTCAGCCTGGCTACAGTGGTGAAAAGAAACCTGGGGTTCTTCTTATTTTCTTCTATTAATGACGAGTAATAGTTTGCTCTGGCATTGCGGAGGGCCCTCCCATATGTTTTGAGATCGTCTTCACAACAACTTCTTCATATTTTTTCGATATTTGTTTTAATTTTTGGGTTTGGAAGTTGTACCATGGGGCTAACTTGCTTTGTTTCATTAACTTCTTTTTAAGAGGTGCTACAGAGTCGAGTATTGTTGGCAGTGAGCCTGCAGCACTATCAACAAGATAATCAATTTGGGAGAGTTTAAAGTCGGTACAGGAAACCTTAGTTACAGAGGGACATGGTATTAAATTTAACGTCGATGGAATCATTTCTTTAAATTTTGCTACAGCACTACCTGATAAACACCTAGTATAGTAGCTGTTACTGGCGCGTAATCGAGTAGAAAGAAATCAAAAGTTATTAAATAATGAATTTCAGTTCCATACGTCAGAAAAAGATCAAGGGTGTGGTTAAAACAGTGAGTGGGTTTATGAACACTCTGACTGAAGCTAATGGAGTCTAATGTGATAAACGCAGTAGTGAGGCAGTCATTATTAACATCAACATGCATATAAAATAAAATAAAATGATAATGATAAATAATAAAATGACCTACAATAATAACTTCTGATCTAACTTCTGATTTAAGAACTAAACTGGATAAAAACTGTGAGAATTCAGATAAAAATTCAGAATACGGGCCAGGAGCACTGTACACGATAACAAATAGAGGTGGCTGTGAGGTTTTCCAGGTCGGATGTAAAAGACTAAGGACAAGGCTTTCAAAAGAATTATAATCTAGTTTAGGTTTAGGGCTGATTAATAGACTAGAGTTTAAAATGGCTGCAACTCCCTCTCCTCGGCCGCTGCCTTGAGGAATGTGGGTATTATTATGACTGGGAGGAGTGGATTCATTTAGACTGACATATTCATCTTGACACAGCCAGGTTTTGGTGAGGCTGAGTAAATCAATATGATTATCTGATATTAATTTGTTTACTAACACTGCTTTGGAAGATAAAGATCTGACATTTAACAGTCCACATTTAATTCTCCTGCTTTGTCTTTCTGTCACAGAGGAGGTTTTAATTTTTATTAGGTTGTTATGCACAACTCCTCTTTGTTTGACCTAAGATTTTAATAATGTAGGTGGTTGGGGGACAGACACTGTTTGTATAATACTATGGGTGGGTAACTGCGCTAGAAGCTCGGAGAAGCGTTTAAGACTGTGACTCTGATTCCTGGTCTCAACTCTGGGCTGTCAGGGTTTTGAATTACTAATTAACTTGGACAGGTTCCTAGAGATAAGCAGCTCCATCCAAAGTGGGATTAATGCCGTCTCTCTTAATCAGACATCTGACATCTCCCCCATAGAACGGTCCTCAACATCCTGGACAGGTGGGGGCAAGATGCAGGTCCCTCGACGAGCAGACTCATCACGAGGTTGGGGTCCACAATATGGCAAGCAGGAACCCAGGATCTCTCTTCAGGACCGTAACCCTCCAAGTCCACAAGGTACTGGAGACCTCTACCCTGCTGACGAGAGCGAATCAGGCAACGCACTGCATACACTGGACCACCATCGACCATTCGTGGAGGGGGAGGTGGTGGTGCCGCAGGGACCAAGGGACTGTTGTGGACCGGCTTAATCTTGGAGACATGGAAGGTTGGGTGAACTCTCATGGAACATGGGAGCTTCAACCAGCCTGCCCCTGGATTGATGACCTTCTGGATAGTGAAAGGCCCGGTGAACTTAGGTGCCATCTTTCTGGACTCCACCCGGAGAGGTAAGTCTCGGTTGGAGAGCGACACTTGCTGACCTGCTTGGTAGGTAGGTGCAGTTGCACGGCGGCGGTTGGCAGTGGCAGCATAGTGACCCACAGAACGAAGGAGGGTGTAGACAGCTTGGAGCCAGCGGCAGCCAGCGGCAGCGACAGATGAAGGCTTGGACAGACGGACAGGAAATCTCCTTTTCTTGGGCTGGGAACAGTGGTGGTTGATAGCCATATGCACACTGAAATGGAGAGAGGCCGGTGGCAGAGCAGACAAGGGAGTTGTGAGCATATTCAACCCACAGTAGTTGTGACAACCAGGAAGAGGGGTTCTGGGAGGCCATGCACCATTTCCAATTCTTGGTTCATGCGCTCAGTCTGTCCATTGGTCTGGGGGTGGAATCCAGAGGACAGACTGGTGGTAGCACCCAGCAGACTGCAGAACTCCCTCCAAAACACAGAAGAAAACTGGGGACCACGGTCCGACACCACATCAACAGGGAGGCCGTGCAGGCGGAATGCATGGAGCAGGACCAACTGAGCAGTCTCTTTAGCAGTGGGGAGCTTGGGCAGAGGCACAAAGTGGACTATCTTGCTGAAGCGGTCCATGATGGTCAGAATGACAGTGTGGCCATCACAGGTGGGACGACCGGTGACAAAGTGCAAGGATATGCGAGACCATGGGCGGTGAGGAACAGGAAGAGGTTGAAGCAGCCCAGCAGAAGGCCAGCGGGAGGTCTTGTGTTGACTGCAAGTAGGACAGGCTTTGATGAATTCCTGGACGTCCTCCTGCAAGGTGGGCCACCAGAAACATTGGAGGAGGGCATGCCATGTCCGCTGAACACCAGGGTGGCAGGAGAGCTTGGAGGAGTGGGCCCATAGTAGCACATCTGACCTCAAGGCTGGAGGGACGAAAAGGCAGTTAGACGGGCAGGAGCTGGGACCCGGCTGTCCTTCTGTGGCTGCTCTCACCCTCTCCTCTATGTCCCAGGTCAACTTGGCAACAAGGCAGGATGTAGGGAGGATGGGCTCAGGTCTATCAACAGAATCCTCTGTCCTCTGGAACTGGCGGGAAAGGGCGTCGGGCTTGGCATTGCGGGACCCCGGATGGTAAGAGAGGGCGAAGCTGAAATGGGCAAAGAACAGGGACCAGCGGGCCTGGCGAGAGTTCAGTCTTTTAGCTGAGCGTATATACTCCAAATTTTTGTGATCTGTCCACACAAGAAAAGGTTCCTTGGTGCCCTCCAACCAATGGTGCCACTCTTCTAGGGCCATCTTAACTGCCGACAGTTCCCTGTTACCAATGTCATAATTTCTCTCAGCAGAGGACAGGCGTCGAGAGAAGAAGGCACAGGGATGGAGCTTTTGGTCAGTGCCAGAGCGCTGAGACAAGACCGCCCCCACACCAACATCTGAGGCATCCACCTCGACCACAAACTGGCGTTCAGAGTCAGGCACCTGGAGGATGGACGATGAGGTGAACCGATCTTTGAGGGTCTGGTAGGCTGCTGCAGCTGGAGGTGACCACTGGAAGGGCACTTTGGAGGAGGTCAGGGTGGTGAGAGGGGCTGCCACGGAGCTGTAGTTGCGGATAAAGCGACGGTAAAAGTTGGCGAACCCCAGGAAACGCTGAAGCTGTTTGCGGTTTTCAGGAACAGGCCAGGAGGTGACAGCTGAGACCTTGGCTGGGTCCATCTGGATGTTGCCTTGTGCCACAATGTTCCCCAGAAAAGACACTGAAGAGACATGGAACTCACATTTTTCTGCTTTTACATACAGGGTGTGAATGTGTTGCTCTTTGGACCGGGAGAAGATGAGTATATCATCAAGATAAGCAAAGACATATCGGTTTAGCATGTCTCGGAGCACATCGTTTATCAGTGCCTGAAATACGTGAGGCCAAACGGCATTACAAGGTATTCGTAGTGTCTGGTTGGGGTGTTGAATGCTGTTTTCCACTCATCTCCTTCTCTGATGCGGAGGAGGTGGTGGGCATTGTGCAGGTCAAGTTTTGAGAAAATGGTGGCCCCCTGGAGCAGTTCAAAGGCATAGGAGATGAGTGGCAGTGGGTAATGGTTCTTTATAGTGATATCAGTCAGTCCTCGGTAGTCGATGCAGGGTCTCAATGTCTTGTCCTTCTTCTCAACAAAGAAAAACCCTGCTCCAGCAGGAGATGAAGAAGGACGAATGATGCCCGCGGCCAGGGAGTCGTTGATGTAAGTCTCCATGACTTTTCTCTCGGGCTCCGACAGAGAGTACAGGCGCCCCTTGGGAGGTGACGTACCAGGCAGGAGATCTATGGCGCAGTCGTAGGGGCGGTGTGGGGGCAGAGACGTGGCTCTGGCTTTACTGAAGACCTGGCGGAAATCATGGTACTCAGGTGGCGCCCCGGTGAGGTCAGATGAAAAGCTGGAGCTGGAGGAGTGAAGCGGAGCTGAGGCTTGCTGCAGGCACCTTTGATGACAGGAGGTGCTCCACTCCAGAACGGCCCCAGTGGCCCAGTCGATGTGAGGGTTTTAAAGACGGAGCCATGGATACCCCAAGATGAGTGGCAGGCAGGAAGACCTCAGGATGTGGAACTGGACTGTTTCGTGATGATTTCCAGAAAGCAGCAGGCTCCATCTAAGGCTCTAGCAGGAACCAGATGAGGCAAAGGAACCCGCTTGAGCCCCAGCTGAAGGACCACCTCCTCATCGATGATACAGGCATTGGCCCCAGAGTCAATGAAGATAGCCAATCTGTGAGGGCCATCTGGAGGAGGAGGAGGCCTTGGAACAGAGGTCTCTGGCTTTGGGGAGGTGACAGGGCAGTTGAGCTCACCAGGGTCTCCCCAACTACTTGTGAGCTCTGGCTTTTGCTGGACAGCTGGAGATGTAGTGTCCCGCTGCCCCACAATAGAGGCAGAGATTGGACTTGCGGCGGCACTCCTTCTCTCAGGGAGAGGTAGGTGCGACCCAACTACATGGGCTCAGGATGCCCAATCTGCTGACTCAATGAATCATCAGTCCCCTTGCAGACTCAGAACCACAATTCTCAAAACCAAAAACCTTGCGAAGCTCGGCAGCAAACAGGTCAAAGGAAGCACAGGCTGGAGACCGCCTCTCCCACTCAGCTGTTCCCCATAGTCGAGCTCTGCCTGTCAGGTGGTTGATGACAAATGCTACCTTCGCCGGTTCAGTGGCGAAGGTGCGGGGCTGCAGGGCGAACAGAAGAGAGCAGTTGGTGAGGAAGGGGCCACAAGTCTCTCGATCACCGTCGTAACGCTCTGGGGTTCCCACCCAGGGCTCAGGAGCATCTCTTGGTGGAGAAGAGGCTGATACAGGTGCAGGAGCAGAAGCCGATGCTTCAGAAGAGGGGGCCAATACAGCGGCTGGAGAGAGCTGGGAGAGTTGGGCTGCTAGCTGTTGCATCTGTCCAGCTAATGCCGCTAGTGCTCGTCCCTGAGTCTCAGCAGCCTGTCTGGCTTCAGCAGCAGACCCAGTCATCATGGCCTCATGTTGCTGCAGAACGCCCTCAATCGTCTCAAGGCGACTAAGTGGGGTGGGTATTTTGTGCTGGGTCCATAGCTGGCCAGATTGTACTGTAACGGGTATAGAGTGAACCCAATTGCAGCACAAATGAACCAAGGTTCTTGTATTAACAGTCTTTATTCAGCAGGTTAAAAAAAAATTGTCCAAAAGTTCTCAACAGGCTCAACGAGTGTGGTAGAGGGGAAATAGCACAAACTCACTGCTGATGGAAGTATTCCTGGAAAGTGGTTCAGAAGAGGGCTGGGTGTGGATCCGGACCTTGAGACGGAGTCGGCGGGGCTGACAGCACCAGAGGAGGAACAGGCTGAGTGCCAACCAGCCACCAAACAAGGAACAGAAAACAGGCAGGCAATACTCGTAGTTGGGGACAGAAGGCTGGTGGATTTACCTGAAGCAAAGGTGGGAGGCAAGTCGGGTCGATACCAGGTAAGCAGTTCGGGTACAAGTGCTGGAGAGTCAGGCATGAGAGTGAAGACAATCTGGCAAAGAGTGAGTAGAGTGAAGCTGCATATATACTGGCTTGATTGGAGATGGTGAGCAGGTGACAGCAGCACATGGAAGCAGTTAAGCTGATGAGAGGTGTGGCTGAGCAGCAGAGCAGGAGAGGGGCAGACCAGACTGTGACAGGGTTAAGACATGATGTAGCTGTTAAGCAGCTAAAGTGAGGAAGAGCAGAAAACTATACATCGGTTACACCAGGATTTTATGACAGTTTCAGTTATGACCAAAAGTTATTTTTTCTGAAAGTTACCTACTGAACCTTTAAAAAAGACTGGTTCCTAATAAAGTCTTACAGTATTCCACTCTAATACTGGAATACTGTAAGACTTTGTGAGGGCCCAAACTTGAATGCCCACATGCCTTGCCAGGGCCCCCTCTAAACATAAACTAACAGGTTTTACAGGCAATGTTTGTCGTGATTATTTAGGGTTACAGTAAGACTGTAAATAAATAACCCCAAATAATTAACAGTGTAAGAAATCAAAGAGTATCCACCTTCTCAGGACCCACCTCCATTGTTGGGACCAAAGATTTTGACCTCACAGGACCAAAACCTAAATATCCTGACTGACATTTAGGGGACCAAAAATCAGAGCCTGAAAAGAATTTTTAAAAATAATTTTAGAGTCTTGATTTGTTTATAAGACATTGTGAGGACCCAAACTTGAAAGGCTACCCACATAATCAGGGCAATCTCCATTCTGTGGATTGAACATCTCAAACCCACTAGCTTCACAGGTTATTCTAGTGTCACTACCTGTTTGCAATACATTATGAGGACCCAACCTTAAAACCCTTCCATCTTGTTGGGACCAATCCACATTCTTGGGCCAAAAAAATCTATATCAACAATTTTAAATCATAATTTTAGGATCATGATTTGTTCATAAAACTTTGTGAGGACCCAAACTAAAAGCATACTTCCTTATCGGGACATTCTGGGAACCGAACATCTAAAACCCTCTATTTTGATAGATAATTTTAGAGACAAGGCATGTTTGCAACACATTGTGAGGACCCAAACTTGAAAGCTAACCAACCTCATCTGAAACCCACCAGTTTGACAGGTAATTTTAATGTAAAGTCCTGTTTGCAAGACTACATGAGAACCCAAACCTGAAAGCCCATCACCCTCTGTGGACCCACCTCGATTCAGGGCACCAACTATCCACCAGTTATACAGGTAATTTCAGTGTCAATACCAGCACAAGCTGAAAAAGTAATTTTAGGATCATTTAATTGTGAGGACCCAAAACATTGTGAGGACCCAAACTTCAAAGACTACTAACGTTATTGGGACCCATCAACACTCTCGGGACTAAACATCTGATTGTGATTATAATTAGTAATTTTAGGATCATAATGTTTCTGCAACACATTGTAAGGCCACAAACTTGAAAGCCTACCCACTGTCAGGACCATCTCCATTATGGGGTCCAAAAATCTGAAACCCACCAGCTTGCTGGGTAACTTAAATGTTGAGGCCTGTTTTCATGACATTGTTAAAACCCAAACCTGAATTCCCACTCACCTTGCCGGGACCCGTCAACATTCGGGGGACAAGTATAAAAAAATAATTTCAGGGTCAAAACTGGAGACCCACCCACTTCGTTGGTATTCATCTAGAAATTTTGAAACAAGTTGAAAGAGTAACTTTAGAATCATGGTTTGTATCCAGGGGCGGCACGGTGGTGTGGTGGTTAGCACTGTCGCCTCACAGCAAGAGGGTTCCTGGTTCGATCCCGGGTGCGGGAGCCCATCTGTGCGGAGTTTGCTTGTTCACCCCGTGTCAGCGTGGGTTCTCTCCGGGTACTCCGGCTTCCTCCCACAGTCCAAAGACATGCAAGTTGGGGATAGGTTAATTGATTACTCTAAATTGCCCGTAGGTGTGAATGTGAGCGTGAATGGTTGTCTGTCTCTATGTGTCAGCCCTGTGATAGTCTGGCGACCTGTCCAGGGTGTACCCTGCCTCTCGCCCAATGTCAGCTGGGATAGGCTCCAGCCCCCCCGCGACCCTCAAGAGGATAAGCGGTTAGGAAATGGATGGATGGATGGTTTGTATCCAAATCATTGTGACAACCCAAACTTTAAAGCTTGCCAACCCTATCAGGACCCATTTCCATTCTGGGCTCAAAAAGTCTGACACCTACCAGTAAATAAATTTAGTCAAGACATGTTTAGAAGATTTTACAAGGACCCAAACCTTGTAAAGATCCGTCTACATTCTGGGGACCAAATTCTGAACCTAATAAGTTTGAAAGTAATTTTAGGATCATGACTTGTTTGCAACACATTGTGGGGACCCAAACTTTGAAGCCCACTAACCTTAAGGATTAACTGACATTCTGGGAACTAAACATCTGGAGCCTCCAAGCATTCCTATGAGACAGCACTGAGCAGGTTTTTTTCATGCAGCAAAGCGAGACGGTCATTGGATAAATGCCACAAAATCGTCACTTCCAGGGAGGCTCAGCTTCAGTGGGACCTAATGGAGTGGTAGGCGGGAGAGGACGCTTAGTGTATGCATGATGATTGGAGGAACTGTCTAAAAGGCTGAACCCCTTTGTGATTGACAGCGCTTTTGAAATACACACCGGCATCGTCGCATTTCGAGCTCAGTCCCATGTGGATATTTGCGAGTGGCATCTTCTGACAGAGTGCCGTTCAGGTGTTTAAACCCATCTGAAAATCTTTGAGGTGTGTTTTGCTGTGATTTCTATGGCATGAGTGTAATTGAAAAACGTCTTAAATTAAATGTTCCTTTTATAAGTTACTGCCTCACTACAATATGACAAATTTTATGATGTAAACTTAAAGTGAGCTTCCCCTGTTTGAAAGACCAGCAGCCGCCACTGTTGAGAACCCAAACCTGGAAACCCAATCACTTTGTTGGGACCCATCTATCGATTCAGGGAACCAAAAATCTGAGTTGACAAGTTGTCAAGGCCTATTTGCAACACAGTTTTAGGACCTATCTCCATTCTGGTTCAAAATTCTGAAACCCACCAGTGTCAAAAAACCCACATTCTTTCTCAAATTTTGAACCTGCCAAGTTTAAGTAATTTTAGGATTTGTGTGTGAGACATTGCATGGACCCAAATTTGAAAGCCAGCTGACCTTATCAGAAATGCTGAAGCCCACCAGTTTTACAGGTAATTTAAGGATTAACTCTCAGTTTCAGTGGTTGAGATTTAGGTTTAGGTTTAAGCGGAGGGGCTGGGGAATTAATGTAGTCACTGAAGAGTCCCTGCAAGGATAGAGAGACACGTTTTCATGTGTTGGTGCTCTGCCAAAATGACAAAACTGTCCCAGAAATGTCAAAAACAAACAGTCTTAAAACTTTCCAAAGCGTTCCCTGGTCTGTGCTAACTCTCAGGAGGCTGAGAGTGACTGTATGAGTTTTCATGTGTGTTTTTGACTTAGACTGCTGTGTTCAAGCTGTTAGGCCATGTGTGTGTATGAGATAAATCTGCCTGTATGAGCTCCTGTCTTGAGACCTCAGCAGCCTGCTCTGAGAATAAAACCTGCCTTCTCTGATTGACAGCCAGGCGTAGAGCTGAATCCCCAATCCCAGCATGCTCTGCTCCTCCGTGCATCACCGCATCATGCTGTGCTGTGCTTTATATTGGTTTGTGGTGCAAGACGTAACCCCCCATGGGTTCGAATCCCATCCGATCATTGACATCAGCCAGCCTTCAGCTCCACACTCAGCAGCAGAAACATCAGAATATAAAGAGACACACAATCTGGAAATGAAAATATGTCATTAACTTTGTGAAACTGCAACTGATGGCTGCCTGGAATATAAGTAAAAAATCTAAAAACTGACTGCATCCACAAGGCTCCTGATGTATATCAACGTAGACAATGAGACTAGACCAAACCAAATGTATCATTTACATCATTAAAAAGTCTTGACCCTAAAAAAGGAGGAATGAATTCAAATTAATGATTTAAATTTCCATTTTTTTGTCCTCACAGAGCTGCATGACAGGAGAGAATACTGCATGACCTTAGATTTTGAATTTGTTTCCAGTCCAATCCAATTTCTTTGGGCCCTCTGCAGTCAAGTCAGTGGTTAAATTGATGAGGTTTAAACTGTGATTTATGTTCAGCTGATATTCCAACAGTGCTAACCCTAGACTAACCTTGTGTTTCTATTGAGAACTTTGAGGGAGAGCTTTACCAAAGTTAATTCCAGCTTGTTAGAGGCATTACTGTGCATCTGACAGTGAAACAAGAACCTCTTCCATTGTAATCCTTTGAACTCTGCAATAGTAATGGTTCACCAGGGGCTACATAGGTATTTTTGCTTATTGTTACGTAATTTCCTGGTGTATCTTCAAATGCTTCATATCCCTAAAATCTGTACAACCTAAGCCAATAGGTTATATAAGTCAGTAAACCATAATAATTGATTCAATTCAATTTTATCAATAAAGCCCAAACAAATCACAAATCACAACTTGCCTCAGAGGGCTTTACAGCATACGACATCCCTCTGTCCTTGGACACTTACAGTGATGAAGAAAAAAGGAAAAAAATTCCCCCAAATAACACTTTAATGGGGAAACAAAAGTGGTAGAAACCTCAGGAAGAGCAACTGAGGAGGGATCCCTTTTCCAGGGGACAGATGTGCAATAAATGCCACGTGTACAGTGAAAGTATTGGGAAAAGAGAAAAGAAGAAAAAATCAGACTTTTTTTTCATCAAAATTTCCACAAACCCCCCCCCCCCCCCCAAAAAAAAAAAAAAACACAAAGCATATTGATCCAATAGATTTTTAAATGTAAAAACATGAATGAAATATTTCTGAGCACTCCATTAGCTATTCGAAGTATGTACATTACTTAGTTTTTGAGATATGCTCATTTTAATGAAGAAGCCTTTGCTTTCTGCTGCAAAAAGAATGAATGTTTCAGCTTTTGTTTCTTTTTAAATTTTAGATTATATATAGGATGATGCAAACAACAATCTCCTGCAGTCATTATGGAGACATCCCCGTGTACACACAACATGTAAGGTCAGGTAATACAAGGTCATGACATGATGATTGGGAAGATGGAAGCCTTAGCTTCCTGCTGCAAAATCAATAAATGCTCCATCTATTATGGTTCTTATTTTTGATCTATTTACACAGATAAACAAAGATCTCCTGTGGCTGTCTGTGGCAGGTCCGTTTTTAAAGGGTTGAATATGCACACATTTTGATGCTAAGCTCATGATGTAGCTCAATGTGCATCACAATAAAAATGCAACACATTAAAACAGTGTTAGACAATAAAAAGACAGTAGATGATAAAAACGATATAAATAAAGGTAAAAACAACAGAGATTAATAAGAATAGCAAGAATTAGAGAATAAAAAAATAACCTTTTTCGTATTCCATGGCTTTGCAGTATAGTTAACAAAAGCTCCGTTGCCTGTTTTCTTGAGCATTTAATTTTGTATATCAAAAAACCTAGTGGTAGAAGATCTGCAAGCTTGAGATGGATTTTAGAACAATAGGAAGTCTGCAGTGTAGGTGGGTCCCAAACCAGTTAGACATTTAAAAACAAATGAACCTCTAAAATAACAGAAGATATCAAAATAACATCTATTTGCAAAGAGTTCTACAAACTAAAAGCACCAAAGATGAGTTTGTCACACCACAGAAAAATGTGTCATTATGTAGCAGTTAAATTAAGCCACCCCCTTGTAGGGTTGCACTATCACCTTCACCCTCTTACTCTGGGTGATTGAGAAATGAAAAGATCTTAGTCCCCACCCTAATACAACTGGTGTCACTACCTACATATGTAAGTATGTTTTTGCCTATCCTGGGATGCCGTATTATGATGTTGACACGATTGCGTATGACAAGGTGGGCTCCAGAACCCTCCTCTGATACAGCAGTCACCTGGGGCCATATTCACAAACATTCTGACAACACTCGGAGAGCTCCCAGCTTAGCCTAAATGTTTTAGTAAGGAGCCTTAGTTTAGGAGTGATTTAGGAAAGTTCTCAGAGCAACCCTGAGCAAGGAAGGGACAGAAAGTTTTACCTTAGTGAGGAGGTGTGGTTGACCCCATTGCTAGGTATAATGCATTCTTTTAAGAAATGTGATTGGTTGTCAGAGACACACCCTTTTGTGATTCTGCAAGATGTGGGTACCCAGTGGAAATGAAATGAACAGCTGACTGTGGAAGTGTTGTCATTGTTTGTGTGATCACTCTGCTGATGGAAGGTTTAGACAGACCCAAGTCATCACTGCTGGACTGCTGCGTTTTTCCAGTTTTCCAAATATCTAAGTGTTGTGATCATTTTATTTCTGGCATTATAACGTTATTGCATTGGGTGGGAAATGCGTGCGTACTCTTAATAAGATCAACCACAAATAGTATCCCTGCATGGTCTAATCTGTAGCATTTCATTTACTTACTGTCATCCAGCGTTTATATTTCTCCGACCTCACTGGGTCCGACCTCATTTTCTCCTCCTCTTAAGAAACTTTTAAGCGTCTTAGAGGTCCTCCTCCCTACTCATAGCAGTTTTACACCCAACAAACTCTTTTAAGGTCTAAGATGCTTTGTGAATAACTTATCTTAACAAGAACCTAGTCTTAACTTTAAGGGGAAATAGGAGCAACTCTTAGCACTAGAAAACTTTGACAGACAATCTATAACACAACAACAAGATACAGGCAAAAGTACAGTAATCTGTATAATCAATATTCACTGGCTTGGTCTGGAGTGTGTGTGTGTGTGTGTGTGTGTGTGTGTGTGTGTGTGTGTGTGTGTGTGTGTGTGTGTGTGTGTGTGTTGTGTGTGTGCAAGCAACTTACTGTATGTGAGTGAACTACTGAAGTAGTGAGCTCAGTTCCAGCAGAAGAAGAAAAAAGAGTCTGGCTCCACTTCTTCTTCTTCTACTGTCAAACTCTGCACAGTGTCACTGCTCCTGTGTGTGTGTGTGTGTGTGTGCGTGTGTGTGTGTGTGTGTGTGTGTGTGTGTGTGTGTGTGTGCATCGACAGTGTGTGTAAGTGTAGGTGTTTGTTTGAGCATATGTGCATATTGTGTGAATACGTGTGTGACAGTCTTGAGAAGCCAATGAAGGGTTTAGAGGCGTCAGGCTGTCAAAGCTCAGACAACACACACACGCACACTCACACACACACACACACACACACACACACACACACACACACATAGAGCTGGTCTAGTGTAACAATATGCAGAATGACAGAAAACACATCTGCTGGGAGACAAGCTTGTTTACACCTAGCCTCAGGAGAGTGTGTGTGTGTGTGCAGTTGCAGTAGAGTTGACATATGGTCATGCAGATGGTGTGACTGTAGGGAGATGCAGTTTGCATGTGTGTGTGTGTGTGACTCCTGTCCGTCGGTACATCTGGTGGAGGTTGGCAGGGCCTAAAGAACAAAGCACGTGTGTGTTTGTGTTCTTGCTCTCATGTCTTTGTAAGGACCAACAGCTGCACTGTGAGGACATTTTGAACTTTCTTGACTTTCTTATTTTATTGTTAAAGTTCGACTTTCAGATTTAATCTAAGGAACATATTTGTGATGGCTGATGTTTGGCTGTGGGGCTGGGTGAGGTCCCCACAAGTCTACATTTTTTGAAAAAAAAAAAAAAAAAAAAAAAATGACTGAAGGTAACAAAAAGACCAATAATTAATAAAATAAGATAAAAAAGACATGATAAAATAATTATTAAATCAGTGACTTCAGAAAATACAGTTACTGATACTGTACAAATTTGAACTTAGCTTGAAATATCATTTATTTTCATAGCAGCACAGTTTTTCTTTGTCACTACAGTAAATTTAATTTCAACATGACAGACATTTTTTCCCCTCCAATTACATTTTTATTTAAAAATCTAATTTTCATAATAGTGGTGTTGTAAGCAAACCCTCTTCTTTAAATGTTGTCAATACATATATTTTTTTTAAGTTTTAGCATTTCTCATACTGAAGACACAAAATTAATACACAGTGGAGACTATTTAATGACACACTGAACACTGTGTTAGTGATGTGCGGATGGTGTTTTTAATTTGAAACAGCAAATACATAATGCCAAGCCAAGTACATTTTGTATTAAAGTCTGGGTAAAGCAAAAAAAAAAAAAAAACATGAGTTTGTCGCACTACAGAAAAATGTGTTATTAACCTCCCAGTTAAATTTGTATGATCAAAACATCACCAAGCATATAATATAAGGTTTCAAAATTTTGAAAAAGTTAGCTGATACACTCTTGTTAGCAGCTAAATTAGCAGCACAAAGCACACAACCCCCTCCCTCCAAAAAGTTGAAGAATGAGCTGCTCCACAATGTTAACCCAAGTAGGTAATCCAGTAACGGACACAGTCTGTGGTTGCAGTGCCAACACACCCTCCGAACTGAAGAATGAGAAAGCTGCTGCGGGGCTAAAGCCTCTCATTCAGCAGCTAACAGCAACTACAATAGCACAAAGCAGACACCCACAGCAGTGAGCCGTAACTGGCTCACTACATACATATGTACGTACTGTTGCATGCAGCGTGCACACAATCAGGACATAGATTTCTACTGTCTGATAACATTCGGCACTAAAGTTTGACCCTTTTGCTTTTATATCCGTTACCTTGGAGATAAAACAAACGACACTTACTGAGTTCGCCAGAGATGGGGATCAACCCGGAGAGTTCTGCTGTTATTACTTACTGCTGTTATGAACACATCAGAGCATACAAGCTATCTGATTTTTCAGCAGAAATTTAAAACATTTAGAAACTCTGTAAAATGCAACTCTGTGTAATTGTGTGTAACTGTGAAGGGTGAAACTGAGATCCGGATTTTAGTACATAGGGCAGGTCTGGTTCGAGAGCAGTGGTAGTGTTGTCCTCTCAAGCGGTTCTTGTTTAAGTTCAGAACAAAGAAGGTCTGCTCACGCAAATATGTGGAGCCAAAGAAGCTTAACATTTTCTTTACAAATGTTTGCATCTCTGGAAACTTGCCTTTATCCAGCTGCCAGTAAAAAGGTCAGAAAGAGAGACCCTGGTATCGGCTGCGGCATTCACTGTCACACTGAAGCTCAATCAGCTCCACCTGCAGGTGAGGTGGAGTGTCATCAGGGTCCACTCTGAAGGGAGGAGAGAATAGCAACATGTCCTTTTCAATAGCAGCAAAATCCCGAAAGTGGTCGTTGAATTCACCAGCGAGGGATGCAATGACTGCTGCATACCGCTTTGTTTGCACACCTGCATTGCCAACCATGACCTCCCACAGAGCTGGGAAATGTGTGGTACAGGGATCCGTTTGTGACAAGTGTCTCTGGAAAAATTGCAACTTCGTTCCAAAGGCCTTGATGTGTGCATATACAGTGGTGGAAAAAAGTTTTCGGACACCCTTCAAATTTTACACAATCTCAAATATTATCATGAAATATTTGTGGAAAAATCTTTTTTGTGTTTCAAAAGGTGCTGGAGATAATGCTTCGCCTGGCCATCTGCGTACCCTCACATTAGCAGGAGGAAGATAAAGCTGGAAACTGGACTCATCTGACCACAGAATCTTCTTCCAGTTCCTGGCTGTCCAGTTCTTGTGTGCATGGGCCCAACGATGCCAGGCTAACCTCTGTCTCTCATTGATCAGGGGCTTCTTGACAGCCTTGTAGGACCTTAAGCCATGATCTAAAAGTCGGCCACGTACAGTGTGGGTGGAACACTGGACACCAGTTTGGTTTGACCACTGCTGCTGAAGCTCCTGTGATGTCATTCGGCGGCATCTTTTCCCTGAAGGCTGACATTCAGCGTATTCAGATGCTTTGTTATGTCAACCAAAAAAGCCAAGTCTGCCATCCATTCAGTATCTGACAGTTCTTGCATTGGTTGTCCCTTGTCAGCCAAAAACTGTCCAATTTCCCTTTTAAGAGAAAAAAATCACTGCAGTGCGATTCCCCTGCTGAGCCACCTCATGTTGTTGTGGTATATTACGTCTCCATATTCAGCCTGGATGTCAAGCTTGTTTGGCCTTTGAGGCTTTTGAAATCCAGCATCTCTTCTGATATGTTCATGTCACCATCAACACCTCTCAAAAAAATCAGTTACTGAGCAATGTCTGAAGCATCTGAGCTTTTATCGCAGGCTAACGAAAAATAAAAAAATCGTTCGTTGACCTGTCTCCCAGTTGTCTCTTAACATCTGATGATAGCTCTTCTGTTCTCTGTGCCACAGTGTTACAAGCTAGGCAAATGTTAGCAAACTCTGTCTTCTTCTCGGGATAAATTTCTTCTGCTTTTTTGTAACACAGTCTTTAATTAACTCACCCTCTGTAAAAGGTTTGCCATGTTTAGCAATCAACAAAGCCACTTCATAGCTTGCTTTGGTGATGTTTTCATTTGCCTCATGGGCCCTCGTAAAGAACCACTGCTGTGTGGCTAAGCTGTCCTGGAGTTGCTTCACTTTTTCAGTACGGTCACTCTATGATCGCGTGTCATATGTATTAGCATGTTTTGTCTCGTAGTGTCTCTTCACATTATATTCCTTAAACAAGGCAACAGTCTCATGGCAAATTAGGCAGACACAGTTATTTCGGTTTTCAGTGAAAAAATTTTGTAATTTCCACCTTTCCTAGAAAGCGGTGGCCTTCATTATCAAACTTCCTTTTTCTACTTGCTGTAGCCATGACAGTTGAAGGGTCAGAGCAAATTTCATACGGCCAGACAATTAATCCGCAGTGTACACAGAGCCCTCTGTGTGTCACCATGAACCCTCAACCAAACCCCTCAGCATCAGCACTGGCTGTAAATGGGCCATTTTTCAATCTTCTTCTTTTTGAGGTTTTATGGCAGTTGGCAGACATCTGTTACACGATGCTGCCTCCATGAGTTAAAAAGAGGAACTGCATGTTGAATTTGTGTGCTGTATTCATTGTTTGTGCTGGTGGGCCAAAAATAACACATTTTTGGACAAAATGTGAGTATAAAATCTGACCTTGGGCCGTGATTGGCCCGCGGGCCGGACTTTGGACATGCCTGACCGAAACAATCTTTTTTAAAAATTTTTTTTTATTTGCACATATAAAAAAAGCAGTAAACAGTTCATGCAGAGTAGAAGGGAATGTGCGGGTGAGGTCAGAAACCCCAAGAGGGCTTATAGAGCGATCCCACCCTAGCATTACCATTTACTTCTGCATAATGGAAAGACAGTTAGACATAATACTGTAATAATTTCATTGATAGTTTCTTCTAAAATGTTGCTAAGGAGGTGGTGCTTTCGGCCAGTTTATAATGTTCATTCCACAGTTTGATCCCTCTGTATTTGATCGTGTGTTGTCCTCTGTTTGAGTGACAGCGAGGGTAATGTAGGTGTTCTGCCTGTCTAGTTTATATGAGTGCAAGCTGGAAAAGTGTGAAAGTAGTGCTGAAAATGGTTTGGTAATTTATGGCTTTGGTGAATTGCCTTGTAGATGAAAATACAGATTTGTGAAATGTTTATGTCGAATATGGTTAAAATCTTTAATTTGGAGAAGAGTGGAGAGGATGGAGCCCTAAAATCTGAGTTTGTAGCATATCTAACAAAGCATTTTAGGAATAAATGAATCTTATGGAGGTTGGTGGGCAGCCCTGTAATGCAAACGTGAGCCCCCCCCCACAGCTAACCATGAAGGGGCCCTTATTTATTTATTTTAATTCTTAGAATAGCCTAAATGAAAAGTCGGCTCCTCCTCCTCTCTTAACCTGGCTGAAAAACAGAGAGCGGTGCTGGATAGGGAGTTAGGTTTCCTTCTTTAATGCTTTACCAATTTATTTCCAAACTGGTTAATCAAGCACAACAACATAGGCTACATCAATTGTGAGCACACTATCACTTCAGCAACAGGACCACAGCAGGCAGCTTGTTTATTTACAGGCTTGCAGGCGAGTATACATGCTTGGACCTTTTGGCATACCGATGTGCAAATTCCCACACGACCTTCTTTAAATCCAAGCTGCGTGTGCGTTTATTTTCAATGCTGAGAACGGCCAGAGCTGAAAACCTCTCCTGTGCCATGCTGCTTCTCAGATATGTTGTAATCAGTTTGAGTTTGGAGAAGGATCTTTCAGCACTTGTGACAGTTACTGGAATCGTAGGGAACTGTTTGATAGCCATGGCTACATCAGGCACACTTGATAATAAGGAGTAATGCTTTATGAACAGAGTGTGCGCCAAATCTTGAACTGAGCTATATATTTAATTTCCTTTAATGCAGACACTAATGCGCATCTAAATGAAAGCACTTGTGCTGGAAAAACCGCAGATAAATCATCTTTGTATTGCTCAGCAAGGACACTCGTTAATCTATACACGTCTTCATCGTTTTTGACAAAAGTTCTTTTGGGCGTAGAAACCCAAACCTCCAGTATTTAGTTTTACTTTTACTTGTAATTAACCTCTGTAATACAGAGTCATACCGGGCGAGAAGCTCTGTAACAAACAAAAAGTTCCCATTGTTAATTTCTCCAATTTTCTCACAATCAGCTCGGAGTTGCTGGATGCAAGTGTCAATTCTGTCATTGAAAGCAGACTGTACTGGCTGATTGGCTGTAGATCCTAGGGGCAGGGGTGCGGGGCTCTCTTCGGGGTTTCCCTGACCTGACGCTGAAGATGCAGAGGCGGGGCCCTCTCTGGGGGTTCCCTCATCACCTGACGCTGAAGACGCAGGGCTTTCTCTGGGGATTCCCTCACCTGACGCCAAAGATGCTTGGTGCAACAAATCTCCCCCTCTCATCTGATGATAAGTCTCCCTTATCTGTAATATTTTCTGCCTATTGATCTTTGCAATCAAGCTTGCCTTCTTCATCTCCTTCAACCTTGTTGACAGGCTGGGTGATATTTTTAACGTAACTCATGGAATAGGCCTGTTCTGCATGCATGAATGTTTTGCTGGAAGTATATTGTAGCCTTTTTATTACAAAGTCAGTTCGTAGCTTACAGGCTATATGGAAATATTTAAGGTAAAAATACGTAGCCTACCTATTAACGGTGACTGACTGCATCCTTCACTGCAAATCATTCAAAAAATAGAATTAATTTTTGGGAGTTTGGCCGTAAAATCTTCGGATGTTTGTTTCTTCTGCCGTTTTTGGGCACCGCTTTGATATTTTCGCTTCATTTCTTCTAAACAAGGCTGCGAGCCTGCGGCGTCACTGCGAGTTTAGAATTTACCGTGGAGTGTGGCAATTGGACCAAAGTCTGTGACCAGCGACGATTTTTTTCATATATATAATTTATATTTTTACAATGAAAATACAGAGAGTTTCATGATGTGCACCCCATACCATACATGTAACCAATAAACATAGTCATGACAAAAAAAAAAAAAAAAAAAGAAGAGCGGAGCCCTTTGAACTGCGGGGGCCCTCCCGCCCCACAGGGGCTGCGGGGGTATACATTACGGCCCAGTTGGTGGGGTAGGTATTTGCCCAAACGAGATTGCAGTAGATTATATGTGGATATATTAGACTGTAGTATAGTGTGTGAATACTGGATCTACTGAGGAATTAACTGATTTTTCTAATAATTCCCAGCGACTTGGACACTTTTTTTGCAACATAGTCAATTTGTTCTTTCCAGCTATGTTTTTCATCAACCATGACACCCAGAAAGCAAGCAAAGGCTACTTTGGTGATCTCAGCGCCATCCATGATGCTTCACATCATTCTCGTCATATTTTTTCTTGCCTGCAAATAGTTGAAGTTGTTGGGGTTTTTTTTTATATATTTAGTGATAATTTATTTAATTTGAACCATTTTGAATAGGCTGAGAGGCCAGTGTTGGCTTCTTAGAGCTAGAGAGTTACAATTAGAGAGTTTTGATGTGCTTGCTGGAAAGAACAAAGTTTGTGTCATCTGCAAATAAGATTGGAAAAATAGTACTTTGAAAAAAGGCTACATCATTGATATAAATTAAAAATAATAATGGTCCAAGGATTGAGCCTTGGGCCACACCACATGGCAGCGTCGCAATATTCGACTTATAGTTGTTAATAGATACAAACTGTTGCCTGTCAATAACATAGTTTCTCAACCATTACAAAACATTTCCGTGAAAGCCATATCTGTATAATTTTGACAATAGTATATTGTGATTGACAGTATCAAAAGCTTTTGACAGATCCAGAAAAATACCGATTGCATATTTGTTATTGTCTAAGGCCGTAGAGATCTTGTCAGTGAGATCTAGTAGAGCCATGTGTGCAGAATGATTCGTACGAAAGCCATACTGATGGTTGTACAATATATTGTTTGAATTTATGTGAAAGAGAATTCATTTATAAACAATTTTTTCAAGTATTTTTGAAAAACAGGGTAGAATTGAAATTGGACGATAATTTGTAAAAGAACTTGGATCATCCGATTTGAAGATGGGAATGACTTTAGCGACTTTGAGGTCCTGTGAAACAACACCAGTCTCTAAAGACAAAGAAAAAATGTGTGTTAGTGGGCCTGCAAGAGAGGATTTAACCTCTTTCACAAGTGAGGACCTGATTTCATCATGTCCTGCAGCGGTCGGTGTTAGCTTATCAATAATATTTATAATTTCATCTGTGTCAGGACGCTCAAAGGTCTTGTAAGAAGAGAAACAACCATCAATATAGACAAGGGGACTACCACCTTAAGTTATGTTTTTTTTGCAAGAGAGGCACCAACATTTACAAAAAATCATTGAACTTACATGAAATCTCATATGGATCACTGAAAGTCTTCCCCTTGTCAGAGAAACAAGTTGGAATTTTTACAGCAGCTTTCTTTTTATGTAATAATTGATTTATTATTGCCCAGGTATCATTGATGTTATTGGAGGACTCCTTTAGCGTGAAGTATCTTTTTTTTTTGCTATTCTTATTAGATGGGTGAATTTATTTTTATATGTTTTATTTCTTTGATTAAGGGGTGTAGGGTTTTTTTTTTTTTTTAAATTGTAAAGTCTGTTTTTTTTTTTTTTTTTTTCAGAGGACTTAAAAAGCCCAGGGGAAAACCATGGCTTAGAAGAGCCCTGCCATGATGATTTTTTTGTTCCAGTGACTAAGGGAAAACATTAATTGAAAATAGAAATAAAAGACTCCATAAATGCCTAATAAGCACCATTTGTATGGTATCCTGTATCTTCCCAGGAAACATCTTTAATGAGTTGTTTGAAACTGGTTATATTTCTTTTGTTATATTTACAGTATGTTACTTTGGCGTTGGGTTGGTTTTCTGTATTGTTATTGAGTACCGTGAACTGGAAAATTAGGAAGTGGTCAGTTATGTCAGAATATAATATACCTGATCGTATCACTTTATTGAGACAGTTTTTTACTATGTTGTCTATCACTGTGGCAGATCTGTCAGTTACTCTAGTGGGTTTATGGATAATAGGGTAAAAGTAATTAGAGTATAAGATATTTAGGAAATCCTGGGTTGGTGAGTGTGTTTCAATTTTAAAAAGGTTAATATTATAATCACCAAGAATGTAACACATTTTACCTTCTTTAGTTATTTGATCTGAAGTATTTGCCATTGAGCCATTAAAGCTGTTTATATCAGTATCAGGTGGACGATAAACACAGCCAACTATAACCTTTCGGCCATTTCTGGGCAAGGTTAACTCAACAAAAATGGATTCAACTGAAGTACCCTCTGAGTTTACTGACAGGTCTGCTCTCTGCACATAATCAATGTCATTTCCAATATATAATACTAAACCACCACCTATTTTATTTTCTGTGGTACAATGAAGAGAATTGTATAAGGGAAGTTCATAAAGGCTTTTGTAGTTTACTGGGGGCCAAGTTTCGGTCAAAGCTATGACTGAGAAGTTATGGTTGAGAGAAGCTAAAAAATGAGCAACATGATCGTAATTTTTTGGGAGGCTACAAGTGTTAAGATGGAAAGTTGTAAACAGGTAGTTGTCAGATGGAAGAGATCTAATCAGATGATCAAAATGCTTTTCATTATAGTATCTACAAGGTTCTGTCATTCCAGAGATGATGTTTACGTCAGGATTCACATTGTATTCATCAGTATTTGTCGCCGTGTTCAGATCAAATGGGTTAAAAACCATGTTTGTGAAATGAATATTATTAGTTGCATGGTCTGGAGACAGACAACTGATGTCATTATCATCGACATTAGAAAATGGAAATAAAGCTGAACAACTACCACACGTCCATGATACCCATAATTTTGAGCTGGACTTGGGAACAGGTGAACATCTTAAATGAAAATTAGAATTACATACACCACACATAACTGATTGAGAATTAACATTTTTTTGGCATTTTGGACAGACTTTGTTTACTTCCGTGTTAGTTAGCATGGTTTAACAAGAGTCATTGTGGGTGGTCTTACCACCTCAGGGAGCTGGACATCGTCACATCGGCCGTGTGTAGGCTGATTTCCCTTTTTCCGTGGAGGGTGGGTGACCAGCTGGTTGAGTTTCAAGTAGGCAACAAGACCACTGGCCCGTGCTGCATACACCTCAGGAAGAAGCGCTTTTCTTCGCTCACACGCAGAAAAGTCCTCATTAATATGGATGTGAGATCCTTTCAGCTTTCTTGCATTTTCAAGAACGATGTTTCTGTCCTTGTAGTTAAGAAACTTAACAACAATGGGTTGGTGTTTCTTTCTAGTGTTGTCAGGGTTACCTGTACGGTGAGCTCTTTCTATGGTCATAGAATTAACATCCAGGTTGAGGTTAGTAGAGATGACAGAGTGCACCTTGGTTTCCACGGTGGCCCAGATTTCTTTAGGGGATTCTTCAATCAAAATCAAGTTGTTCCATCTGGATTGGTTTTCCAGGTAGTCAACTGTTCTGCCGAGGATCTTTAAGCTGTCGCAGACCACTCTCAGGTTTTTTTCAAGGCGCTCATTGTCCCCTGTAAGTTTGGAGAAGTTGTTCTTTAGTATGTCAACTTCATGCTGGGTGAATTGAAGACTGCTTTTTAACTTGTGCCAGTTGTTCTTAGCTGAGTCAAAACGTTCGTTGTTAGAGTCTATCAGAACTCTCACCAGCTTGCTAAACACGTCAACTTGCTTCTGCATTAGGTCTTCATAATAGACTTTCTGTTGTGCAAGCTGTTTTTCAAGCTGTTTGGTTTGCTCAGTTTTGTGTTGGGCTATACCCTGGTTGATAAGTTTTCTCACCACATCTAGAGTGACAAACTCCGGTCCAGACTCTGGACCTTTACCTGCCATCCTCAGACCTGGTGGTGACTGGTTAATGCTGAGGCTTGATCCTAACTTGGTCTGTAGCTTATAGCCTGTTATTAGCTTCTGTGTATTGTTTGTGACGTTACCGGTATTTGATGAGCACTGTCCCTGTGATGATAGTCTTTAGTGTTGTTATTTTAGTCACAGCTAGTGCCTTCTCTGGTGGTCACTGGCACAGAGCACAGAGTAGCGAGCTATGGGCTGGAGGCTAATGTCAGCTTGAGGTTAGCAGACAAGGCTAGCAGCTAAAGGCTAGCAGGCAGGGCTGGTAGCTGGAGGCTAGCAGGCAAGGCTAGCAGCTGGAGACTAGCAGGCAGGGTTACCAGCTGGAGGGTAGCAGGCAGGGCTGACAGCTGGAGGCTAGCAGGCTAGGCTAGCAGCTGGAGGCTAGCAGACAGGCTTGGTAGCAGGAGGCTAGCAGGCAGGACTGACAGTTTCTCTGTGTTTTATCTCCCCGCTGTGTCCGCCATGTTCTCCCTCCTCTCCGTGTGTCTTTCCTCCAGCAGCAACAAGTCGAGCAGGCATCAGGAGGATCCCGCGCTCCACAGCTGGACACTGAGCTGGCACTGATCTGCCGCTCTGATCCCCACTGTGTCCCAGGGCAGTTACAATGTGATAATATTCCTATTATTACTATTTGACTAGTCATCAGTTGCTTGAATGCGTTGTCATCCATCATTGCGACTTCTGACAGCTGTCAATCAGCTGTTAGTGAGCTGTCAGCCGATGTTGCTTGCCACAATTTTGCAACTTTGGTGCTTAGACTAGGGTTAAGAGTAAGTGGAGTAAAAAAAAGACAACAACTGAAAAAAGTTCTAAATTATCATTTACAATATATACAGAGACTCACACGCAGAATCACTCTGTGATTCCAAAGTGTTCCAGATTTTATGTGTGTCACCACACACTCCGCTACAACAATATAAATAGCAGACCTGAGGCCTGTAGTATGAAGCAGGAATTAAAGTTAGCAAGGTAACTTCAGGATGAACTCTGGGTTTTCAGTGCTACAAAGCTGTTTCTCTTTTTACCTGGATAAATAACTTATGCTAAACGCAGCATGCTCAGCAGCAGGTTATGTTAAGAGTATCCCGACCTCTGATCAATCATATCACTGAAGGAAAAAATATCCATGAACTAGTCCGGAGCGTCAGGTAAAAAAGAGGAGCCTATATGCTGTTATAGGTGAGTAGAATCATTTCATTGTTCCAGGGCTCTATTTCCACTGGTTTTAAATCAGAGCTTTGAACACACAGATTGTTTACACACTAAACACATGATTTTAACTCTATTTTAAATTATTAAGTTCATTTTAGTCCGCAGTGATAGTGCTGTTACTTTTACACTCTGATTCCATCACTGCTGCTCAAAATAACATGAGACACCTACGTGATGAGAACTAGAATAAAAACATAAGATTTTAATGGAAAAATAATCCACGCACTGTTAATCAGCTCCCGTTATTACTGCCACATTTTGGCCAGATAGACCTCATCAGTCAGTAACTACTTTTACACCCTTTACTTCAGCAGCAGAAACAGTCTGGTGTCACTTAAAAGTGTTTTATGTGACATGTTCAGAGTAGTTTCACCATCATCCAATTAAACAGCAAAAAATACTCTATACTAATGTCACATGGGTCCATAGCTCAGTGATACCTGCATGTAATTTAAGTTTCGGATGATGGTGAATTTTTGGATAGGGTTTCCAGTAATTCTAGATCTTCCGTTTCAAGATTGCTACTTCATAACATATCTGATGAAACAGTAGCAAAAGTGTGTGTGACCATGAGATAGTAACACTAAACACTAACACTATCCAAAAATTCCGAAAATTCAGAAATTTAAATTACATGCAGGTATCACTGAGCTATGGGGCTATGTGACATTAGTATAGCTTATGTTTTGCCGTTTAGTTGGATGATGATAATACTACTCTGAATATGTCACATAAAATACTTTAAAGTAAAACCAGACTATTTCTGCTGCTGAAGTAAAGTGTGGAAAATTAGTTAATGACTGATAAGGTCTGTCTGACTGAAATATTACATTTTCAATAATGGGAGCCAATTAACACTGTGTGGATTATTTTAGTAATGAAATATTATCTGTTTTATCTGAGTTCTCATCACACAGTTGTCTTGTTATTTTGAGCTGCAGTGATGGAATCAGAGTGTAAAAGTAGCAGCACTGTCACTGCGGACTGAAATAAACTTTCCATAATTTCAGATAGTGTTAAAATCATGTGTTTAGTGTTGTAAACAAATCTCTCAATTTGCTAGAAGCTCTGTTTTCAAACCCGTAGAAATAGAACTCTGGAACAATTAAATGATTCTGACCTATAACAACATATAGGCTCCTCTTTTTTACCTGAGACTCCGGACTTTCGTTCACGGCTACTTTTTTTTTCCAGTTATCTGATTAGTCAGAGGTCAGGATGTTGACAGCCCATGATCTGATACTCTGAAGTTAACCTGCTTCGTAGTACAGGCCTCAGGCCTCAGATCTGATGAGCCACGCTGCTCTGAAACAGCTGACCATGCTGGTTATACATGATACCGCTGTGTAATCTTCTGAAATATGTTCACCTCAAAACAAATGAGTGATGCTTTGACCTGCAGGATCTTCCAATGTCTTTACCGTGGCCTTTCTCACAGCGATTCCCCCCAAAAATACACCAATTGAAGCTGACAGAATGAAAGCAATTATCGTGTCGTTATCATGTGAATAACATGATAGGAGGGGAAATGAATACTTAGGGCTCCATCTCTGCTGTAAATGATTAATTTAAAACTTTTTTGTTTTATCTAAATCACATTCATTTAAAAATCTCATTATTCAGCAGTGGACATATTGGAAAGTGTAAATTATGAGGTTTCTGTCAATATTTTTCCCATGCTTGGAAACATTAATCCAAATAAATGGCATATTTATCTAAATCCCGATGTGCTCCGCTGGCGAAAGTTTCATTGACGAGGCTCTGCCTTCACTTCCAGCAAATCGTGTGCTAAGTATTGTGGGGATTTTATACTTGCTGAGGATACACATATGCATCCTTTGAATTTTTCTGAAAGAAGGACTTAGGGCCCATCCACACAAAACCGTGTCAGGGTGAAGTTGCCAAAGTTTTTAACCAGTTTGGCCTTTCATCCATACAAAACCGGCGTTTTTGGAGGTCGAAACTGCATCTTTTTGAAGTGGGGTTCCACAGTGCACAAATCTGAAGACGCCGCCTTTGTGTCTTCATGTGTACAGCCAATGTGTAACTTTTGGCCGGCAATGATGTCATAGCCCCACTTCTCTAACCTCTGACTTTACCCCAGCAGGAAGCCGTCCTATCACAACAACAACAATGGCTGATTACAGACAGCAATAGACAACTATTTACGCTACACTTTGTTTACAGTACTCTATTCTTCTTTCCAAGAGCAACTGGGAAATAAAATACACCACCTGTTATAGCTCAAACAGGATTATGTGATCATACCTCTGCCATCTCTGACAGCCATCTCAAAGCAACTGAGCACGCTAGCAATTAGCTCGCCTTGCTCTGTTAAAATATAGTTAACTTTAAAATGGCCTGAGCTAGCTTGAGGTAAATATCTGCTCCTTCTAAAGATGATTTACGACTTATGATGACTTATTAAGAGATACTAACACATCATTCAGTATTAAATGTAGCTCCATGTAATCGAATAAATGTGATGTTTCCCAGCTAATCCTCAGCTTGTCTGCGTTAAGACGCAGTTTACACATTTTTATAACTTGATTTATTAAAAACTGTTCTGAGTGAAACATGAAGCTGAATTTAGTAGCAGACTTCAGTAATAGCAATATAAAGTAGGAGTAAAATAACTAACTTTTGGCATTCATTTTTTTATGATTTAAAGGAAGTACAGTAAATCAGTAACACATTCTCAGCTCTAATGACTAAATACATATTTCTCAGTGTGTTGCTGAGTTTATTTGCTAACGTAGCGAGTGAGGAGAGTGCTTACAAAGTATCTTACCTTTAACTAAAAACTGGCCAACATGACTGACCAAAACACCAACTGGTCTTAAAACCATTGTGCATTCTCCAAATGTGACCTGTACAGTATACTGCTAGTTTGAAAGTGTGTGAATTGTGTGTCTAGTGAAAAATAAACATGACAACGACAACAACTTCTCAAACAGTATTTTTTTATTATAATTATTGGAAATGTGCAAACAAATCACAATGACTGTCCACAGGACACATAAGTGACCACTCGTCCCTGGCCATTCCGACGCCCGGTGTCCACTGTTTGTCTGTACTTCGGGCAGATATTTTTCAATTTGGCGGTGATCTGAGATTTTGATATGCCAATAACATCGTGTGGGAAATCTTTCTCTGTCTGTTGTTTTGGATACTGTGCCTAAAATGAGTCCATTATATCGGCGTACTTCGACTGACACGGCTCCCAATCATATACATGTATACACCGCGCAAGCTTTTATGCACGCTCCGCATCTTCTTCTCCAGTTCAGAGCTGTATGCTCCACTTTTTAGTGGCGTTCCATCTCCTGGCTGGCATATATACTGCAGCCTTTTTTGGCGGTTTAAGTGGCTTGAACCGACTTCATTTTGACGCCTGCATTCTTGAAGTTGGCTCCATGTTTACAGAACACTATTGCAATCTGATCATTTTATTTGGCGGTCTCAAAAAGACACGTCCTTGACATTGGAACAGTCCTTTGGTGGGGTTGATGACGTAGCCTCCTTGAAATTCAGCTGTTTGAGGATCCTTCCTTTACTTTGAGAAACACCCACCGTCTCTGTGTTTGCTGGGCGTGGTCTACTGGTTCCCTCCTCCTGCCAACCCCCCTGAATGCCACCAGCTAGTAAACGTCCACACCTGAACCTCATCAACAATCAATCCACTGCTGTATAAAATCCCAGCTCAGATATCTAGATTGTCCAGTCTCCTCTGTGGTACAGACATCAAGGCCAACTTCTAGTGTTTTGACACTTTGTCTTTTCGTGCTTTTTGGATATCAATTCATACTCTGTTCTGTGTCTCAGGTTCACCACGCCAGCCTCAACCATAACCTGCCATGTCCAGCCTAGTTCTTATCTTCTGCCTCTGGATACAGACTGTGCTGCCTTCAGCTAATCTGCCTGCACCGCTTTGCCATTCCCTACTCACCTCAGCCATCATTTTATTCAAGCCTTCAGCGCCTCTTCTTTAAACTACAATAAACTGCCTCCAACCATTCAGTTTCCTGGTTGTGTATGCATTTGGGTCCTTAGTTGACCTGTCACAACAAAAATGGTGCAAAACAGTTAATGGTGTAACTCCACAGTTCAGTACTACACAGTTCAGTCTCTTCACATGTTTTCAACATATATGAAGGTGTTTAGAAAGAAATCACTGACTTTGCTTTATCCAGACCTTAACGTAATTATAAAATGTTGCAAATTAACAATTCTGGCTCACAAAAGTATTAGCAAAATGTTTACTGAAAACATTTCATTTATCAGCAAAATGTTCACTGACAATGTTGGGGTTTAGCCAAAATAGATTATCTAGCAATACAGTACCCCCCTTAGTGACGACAACATACGTATTTTAATTACTGTTACTATTAATATTTAGCCGGAATCATGATCTTTCCTTAACCTTAAGCAAAATCCATTTGTTGCCTGAACCTAAGACAGGAGCCTAGAAGCAAACTCAAAGTTCTCTAGCCAATGTCCTGCTCTTTGTACACCCACCACCCTGCCCAGCCACCTTCCTCCAAAGCCTATGGTACGTAACGTAAGTAATGTTTCGTCACTTGAAAGAAATGTTGGCTTTAAACATAATCCGGGCAGCTGCCACACAAAGCAGTTTAGTAACATACTTCTGTAATTTCTGGGAGGCAGGGTTGCATTTAGACTGTGTGTGCAAAAGGCAAATGTGAAATTAATTTCTATACATGTGAAAAATGTATAATTTCTGAGTGCATTTATCACCCCCCATACACAAAATATAACTTTATGTGCTTCGCATCCCTTTGTTTGCTACCTTCCTTTCTTCCCCACATTTCACCTCTCCAGTCCACTCTCTCTTCCACTCTCTCTTTACTCTTAGTCTCCTTGTCCTACTCTTGATGTTTATCCTCCCTATCCCCCTCCCTCCGTCCTGTCTTTTCCTCCTTCGCTCATTCTCCTCTAACAAAGTCCCCTCTCTTTCCACTTCTTTCTTCTCCTCTGTTCTCCTCTTCCTCCTCCTTTCCCTTTTTCCTTCCCTCCTTACAATCTGCTCCTCTCAGCATGCACCTCTTCCACAGATGGCTCTCCTCTCATTCATCCCTCGCTCTGCAGGAGGAGGAGGAGAGGAAATAGACCTCTGATGGTGAGAAAGAGGAGCAGATTGAGACCTGCTGTCTGAATTACCGACCTGCCGAGTTTTATCCTCTGATCTAAACAACATGTGGATCCACTCAGAGATTCATCTTTTCATTTATTTTTTAAAAAACAAAAACTGTTAGAATAAGAAACTGTGTTACATCGCACGTGGATACTGCTGGAGCACGTTCAATCTCGAAGTGTTGTACACCGGTTTGCTATGATTTCGGGGTTGAACAACATGTTTCTTTGAAAAGGTGTTTTCTCTCATTTGCTGGGTGTGTCAGAGCTGTTACCCCAACAGCAGTGTATATGATTAAATATCTGTCAGGTCTTTACTCATTTTATATACATTTTTTGTTAATATTTTACACTTGCTTTGGAGAAGTTTTCCAAAGCCCCTTGGAATTGAATTAAATTACACCCTAAAAGGCAGTGTGCCTGTGTAACACAGCAGGGTGTTCAACACACCAATGTTCCTGTTTGGTGGAAACAAAAAAAAAAAAGTTTTGCTATGTTTTGTCAGGGTGTAAGGAAGCTTTGATGTTACTTTTCATTTAAAAACTTAAGTAATGAGGCCTGTACTACGAAGCCAGTTCAACTTACCCAGGATATCTTCTCGCTATCTGTTTTGACTAACCCTAACATTGGCAGTCTGGATTTCTGGTACTATGATGCTGGTTATCAACTCGTACAGTCAACTCTGGGTTTTCCTATCCAGCCATGAGTGCGTTCATGTGAAAGGGGCGGGGGTGTTAATTGCGACCGTCATCATCAGGTATAGACCCGGACAATAATTTCTTCTCCAACATTAACAACTGCTGTTACTACATGGATGAACAGTTTAATAGGACCATTAAAACTGACAACAAATCATCAATAATCCATTTCAGTAGCAGATGGGTATGAACTGAACTGTATAAACAGAAGGAATAAGAGTGGATAAAAATTTGAAATATAAGGTGGTACAAAATATGTCAACTGCAATTGACAACCTGTTAGAATGTATAACAATTGAAATCTGTAAGGAAAAAAAAAACAAAAATAGATTAATTAGTTGTGTATATATAGAGCACCAAGCTATAATTTTGACATATTCAAGGACTGGATAGAGGCAAGCTTCTCTAAAAGCAATAAAAATGTCACTTTCATTTGTGGCGATTTAAACACTGACCTCTTGAACCCCAATAATCACAAAATGACTGATGATTTCATAAATACAATGTACAGCATGTGTCTATATCCAAAAATCACCAGACCCAGCAGAATCACAGCCCATTGTGCAACTCCAATTGACCTATGGCTAAGCCCTGCCCCCTCCACTCACTCCTACAAACTGTCAATATTCTGTGACAGGCGCTATGGCAAGTGTCACAGTAGGAGACATTTCACAGGAGGCAATTGATGATTTTTGGAGACAGAAAGATTATATATCATCTCGAAGTCACCAAAAGGGCCTTAACTATGCATTGGAAGGTTATATTAATAATTTTATTGCTGAGAAGGTCAATGAAAAGCTTCAGCTCCAGGCAAAAATTTACAGGTCACAGTGTAAACGTGATAAACCGCATCTCGTTGCCATCACCATCTCAGACAACAAGATAGAGGATCAGCATTGTTCATGCACTGCAGGGTAAGAAATGTGATTTACCTTCAATTAATTAACCTAACTTGATGTGACTTGTAAAATAGGCTATGTTATTGCTACTAGCTTTTTTTTTTTTTTTATCTGAACCTAGCTTAAAGCTCTGTGTTAGCATAGCTAGATTTTCTTCTGCTAAAGCAGAGTTTAGTAATATACTAGGCTTTGCTAAATATCTGTTAATATACACTAACAAGTTCCATGTCATTGATCTGACACATCATTGGGATTGAATCCATAGGGAACCGGGTTACTGCTCCCATATTATTGGTCTGTTCCACTATGTGGACCTGCTGCGGGGGAGAGATCAGCTGTCCTGTACAAGTCAGGCCCAGCAGTGGCATCGGCCAAGAGGCAAGCGGATCACAAGCGGCCAACCTATCACGTCTGTCATTGTTGCCAAAGCAAAGGCCAAACAGAAAAAGAAGCCGATCATCTGCTCCTACAACCCAGTAAACTCCGAGTAAACAAAGTGACATGATGTACAACACAGCCAAGAGCTAACGTTAGCTAACGTTAGAGATGTTAAAGATAACTTTATATTTCTTTCCAGCAGAGTGACAATATGTTGCCTCAAATACTACGTTGACTTACCTTAGAACAGATGTAGACATCCTTATTAATTTTATCCACGTTTAGTTGATGTTGTGGTCGACCGCATAACTTTATCCAAAGCAGACACTTATCTCGGTTGAGATGTGGCTTTGGAAAGGGTAAAAAATACACCCCGTCGCCCAGCCTCTCAGGATACCTAGTGTCAGAGTTGCATGTACCCCATGCACACCGTTTGACCATTTTAAACTTAAAATGTCAGAAAAAACACATAAAAACGAACGAAAACTGACTAACTGCAATACATTTCAATGGACGTGCAAGCAGAGAATGTCCGAGTGTATTGGGTTGGCTATGCGCACTGTGATCGGCTCATCACGTTCGAGGGCGGGGCTTAGCCATAGGTCAATTGATAACATATTCACCAATGATATTGAAAACAATACAGTGAGCGGACTATTAATCAACGACATCAGCGACCACCCACCAGTCTTTACAGTTTATGATGACAACTACAGGAAAAGTCAACTGGATGAAAAACATGTTCATATAGAAGACTGAGGACAGAGGAAACTATAGATACCCTTAAGAATGACCTACTAGGTCAAAACTGGGATATTGTTTATAATGAAAATGATATTGACAATGCATATGTAACTTTTCTCAGGATTTTCATGACATTGTATGACAAAAATTGTCCATTAAAGCAATATACCAGAAAGCAAAAATACACAGATCGACCATGGATCACAAAGGGAATACAAAATGCCTGTAAAAAGAAAAATGCACTTTATAGAGAATTCATTAAAAAAGAACTAAAGAGGCAGAAAATAAATATAAAAAATACAAAAATAAGTGAAGGACAATATGAATGATGTTATTCAGAGCTTTAATACATTTTTTGTAAGTGTTGGGCCAAACTTGGCAGAACAAATCCCTGATCTATTGCCATCTGAGGATTGGAACAATAATATTATAGATAGAAATCCCAGTTCAATGTTCCTCACAGCAGTCACAGAAAAAGAAATAATTGATATTGTAAATAAATGTAAATCTAAAGCATCTATTGACTGTAATGGAATTGGCATGAACATTGTGAAAAAGGTAATTGAAGGGATCTTAGAACCACTAACATACATCTGTAATCTATCATTCCAATCCGGTAAATTTCCAAACAAAATGAAAATAGCTAAAGTTGTGCCGCTTTATAAAACTGGGAATGGACACCATTTCACAAATTACAGACCTGTCTTGTTACTTCCACATTTTTCCAAAATTTTAGAGAAATTATTAAACAGCAGATTAGATAAATTCATAGATAAACATAAATTACTCTCAGACAGTCAATACGGATTCAGAGCAAACATTTCAACATCACTGGCATTAATTGAATCAATTGAAGAAATCAATCAATCAATCAACTTTATTTATATAGCACATTTTAAAAACCACAGGGGTAGCCAAAGTGCTGTACATTGGGATATAACAATAATTGAGTTAAAAGCATAAACAAACAAACAAACAAACAAGCTCAAGGCAAGTGCTTTCTTAGAGAATGCCAAACAGAGTGGAAATAAGTTAAAATGTATTAAAGTGTATTGAAAGCCAAGGAATAAAAGTGTGTTTTTAAAAGAGATTTAAAAACAGGAAGCAATAGATCACAAACAGTATTTAGCAGGAGTACTCTTGGACCTCAAAAAAGCATTCGACACAATCAATCATAATATCTTACTCAATAAACTGGAATGGTATGGGATCAAGGGGGTGGTGTTGCACTGGGTGAGAAGTTATTTAAGAGACAGAAAGCAATTTGTGAAGTTGGGGGAACATACATCGTCATGCTTGGACGTTGCTTGTGGAGTCCCCCAGGGGTCAGTATTGGGTCCAAAGTTGTTCATTCTATACATAAATGACATTTGTAGGGTTTCAAAAGTATTAAAATTAATATTATTTGTTGATGACACTAATTTTTTTTGTTCTGGGGAGAATTTGCAGGAGCTATTGAAGACAATCACCGCAGAGATATTTAAATTAAAGGGGTGGTTTGATAGAAATAAATTATCATTAAATTTAAGTAGAACTAAAATAATGCTATTTGGTAACTGTAATAAGAATGCTCAAATACAAGTAGATGGTATAGACATTGCTAGAGTTCATGAAAACAAGTTTCTTGGAGTAATATTAGATGACAAAATTAGTTGGAAATATATCACACATGTACGACGCAAATTGTCACGTAGCATTTCAGTACTGAATAAAGCAAAACACGCTGTGGACCACAGATCACTCCACATCCTCTACTGTTCACTGATGTCACCATATTTAAATTACTGTGCAGAGGTTTGGGGAAATACATACAAAAGTACACTTCAATCATTATTGATACTGCAAAAACGGGCCATTAGGATCATTCACAACACTGGTTACAGAGATCACACAAATCCACTATTCTTAAAATCAAAAACATTTTCTGATCTGGTTCATTTTCCAATTGCACAAATCATGTATTAAGCAATTCACAACCTACTTCCAAAAAATATTCAAAATCTGTTTTTTCAAAGGGAGGGAAGGTATAATTTCAGGGGGGGAACTAAATTTAAAACATCTGTGGGTGCGCACTACTTTAACAATGTTTGGCATCTCAATATGCGGAGTGAAGTTGTGAAACGGACTGAGTGGGGACCTCAAGCAATGTCCAAGCATGAGCCAGTTCAAGAAGCGGTACAAACACATGGTTTTCACAAGGTACAGGGAGGAAGAAGGGCGTTGACAATTGCTGGGGGATCTAACATATTGTTGTTTGTTTGTATTTTGTTTGTTTATTTTTTGTACACATGTAAATATCTAGATTAAATTATTTTGGGAATATAACAGAAAAGAAGACAGGAAGCGAACTGATGATTATCAGCACATTTATTCACTGAGAGATAGAAAAGGGGTAGGACTAAATAAGCTCATGCTTCTTCCTTCTCCTTTTCGGACATGTTGACATTATATTGTTTTCAATTGTTTTGCTTATTTTGATTTTGTTATTTTAATTCTAACATGTTTGAAATAACCTACATTCATCATCATCATCATCATTCATCATCTTCATCATCACCATGAATGCTTCATATGATATGGGATGAAACTGTAGCCTGCGACCACTAGACCGTAATATGTCATGGTGAAGAGTGTGAATGGCAATTTGCAATCTTAAAAAAGAAAATCTAGAAACGCGGAAAACACTATCCAAAAATTCCCCGTCATCTGAGACTTAACTTATGTGCAGGTATCACTGAGCTATGGGCCCATATGACATTAGTACAGAGTATTTTTTGCTGTTTAGTCGGATGATGATAATGCTACGCTGAGTATGTTACATAACACTCTTTAAAGTAATGCCAGACCGTTTCTACTACTGAAGTAAAGGGTGTAAAAGTAGTTAATGACTGATGAGGTCTATATGACCGAAATGTTGCATTCATAGTAACGGGAGCCAATTAACACTGTGTGAATGACTTTACTAATAAAATAAAATCTTATTTTCCTAGTTTTCATCACGCAGGTGTCTCATGTTATTTTGAGCTGCAGTGATGGAATCAGAGTGTATAAGTAGCAGCACTGTCAGCGATCACTGCAGACTAAAGAAATTTCAAATAGTGCTAAAATCATGTGTTTAGTGTTGTATATGATCTCTCTGTTTGTTAGAAACTCTGTATAAAAACCAGTGGAAAACTACTGCAGTGATTTATCCTGGTAAAAAGAGAACCTAACCTCACTAAGTCCAAATCCTGCTTTGTAGTACAGAGGCCTATACTACAAAGCAGGATTTTAAGTTAGCAAGGTACCTTCGGGGTTAACTCTGGGTTTTCAGTACTAAGAAGCTGCTTCTCTTTTTACCAGGATAAATCACAGCAATAACTTATGGTGAACAGCTAACTTGCTCCAGAGCAGGTTAACTGCAGGGTAACGGATCACAGCCTGTCAACATCCCGACCTCTGACCAATCAGATGACTGAAGGAAAAAGTATCCATAAACTAAAGTCTGGAGTGACAGGTAAAAAAGAGGAGCCTTCATGTTGTTATAGGTCAGTAGAATCATTTCATTGTTCCAAGGCTCTGTGTTCCACTGGTTTTAAAACAGAGCTTCTAACAAATGGAGAGACCATTTCCACACTAAACACATGATTTTAGCACTATCTGAAATTATTACGTTTATTATTCTACTCTAATTCCATCACTGCAGCTCAAAATAACATGAGACACCTGTGTGATGAGAACTAGGAGAAGAATATTATAAACACATTTATAATATAAATGTAACATTTCGGTCAGACAGACCTCATCAGTCATTAACTAGTTTTCCAACCTTTACTTCAGTAGCAGAAACAGTCTGGTGTCAAAAAAGTGTTTTATGTGACATACTCAGAGTAGTATTATCATCATCCAACTAAACAGCAAAAAATACTCTATACTAATGTCACATAGGCCCATAGCTCAGTGATACCTGTGCATAATTTAAGTCTCAGATGACGGTGAATTTTTGGATATTGTTTTCAATGTTACTAGATTTTCCTCTATAGGATTACAGAATGTTGTTTACATCCCACGCCACTGACAAGTTCCGATCTCATAGTCGCAGACTTTTATAGTACCGTTTCATCTCATATCATATGAAGCAGCCTACTTCATTCATGGTTCTGATGATGGTGCTCGCCATTAACAACTGGACCACAGCTGATTTGTCATTTGTTAAAATCTAAAGTGGACATGTGAAGGCTTTTCTTCCTGAGATGGAGAGACTTCATGTTCTTTGTTCTTAAACAAAGACAGTTATCTGACACCCATCTCAACAGGATGCCACCTCACACCTCTTTGAGAGAAAAGTCTCAAAACATGATTGGTCAGTACTTTTACAGTGTCATGTGACTCTGTGATGTCATCAGGCACACTGTAGAAGTTCTTCTCCTTTTACTACAGTTATCCTCTTGCTCATGAGCTGCAAAGGTGTTCTGTAAACATGGTGCCGACTTCAAGGATGTGTCAAAATGAAGCCGGTTCAAGCCACTGAAACCGCACAAAAAGGCTACAGTATATATACCAGCCAGGAGATGGTGTGCCACTAAAAACCAGAGCATACAGCTCTGAACCAGAGAAGAAGATGCGCTGTGTATACAAACAGAAGCAGAAGAAGATCCAAAACAAGCACAACAAGAAGATGGCAAAAACAAATTCCAACACACAAGGGAAAACAGAGACTTTGGTTTGGACTGACGATGAAGTCGAGCTGCTGCTGGAGTCACGCTGGATCACAAAGCCAGTAAACTTCAACAAAATATTGATTGGGAGTGGTGTCAGTCAAAGTAGGTGGGGCTGTGACATTATTGCCAGCCAAAAGTTGCGCATTGTCTGTGCACACGAAGACTCAAAGGCGGCATCTTCAGATTTGTGCAATGTGGAACCCCGCTTCAAAAAGATGCGGTTTCCACCTGGTGAGGCCACAGTGTTGTCCCATAATGACCATGGAAAATGGTTCTTTAAATACTATAATAGAGCATTCTTTTTTTTTTTTTTTTGAGGTAGAATGAAAAAAATGGCAGAGTGATGGGACTGCTGGCAAGCTGCTGCTGTGCTTTTTTATTTGTTTGATTCCAAGCCACTGAAACCTGAATGTTGTCTGTCCAGTCAGTGACTGTGCTTCATCTGTTAGATAGAATTTTAATTATGATATAACACACTGAAATGTTGAAACAGCTGTTCTACAGTTCAGCTGTCTCTGTTTGTCTGGTGCTACTGTTGCTGTCACTTGGTAGCCTGGAAGCTAACTCCACAGGCAAAAGCCTCACCCGCGGCCCTGGGACTGTTGGGTCTCCGCTGTGCTCGTAGTGGCTGGACTCTGTTCTGGTGTGTCTTGCTATGCACGCTTGATGGGGACAGTCTGCTGCTACTCTGCCTCCTCTCCCTGCCGCCCCACTCGGTGCCCAGCGCTAGCCTGCTGGATAACCTGCCGCTTGGACCCGGCGGCATATGCCTGGCCCCCCTAAAAACCCGTACAGTTTCCTTTACCCAGACTGCTCCCTGGTTTACCTCTGATCTCTGCCAACTGAAAACTGGTCAACTGAAGTGGCTGTGCAAAAAGGCTGGACTTTCAATACATACCCAAATGTTCGCTGAACACCTACACCGCTATAAGAATGCTCTTTCCACTGTCAAACCCTCATACTACTACAACCTTATTAGTACTGCCACTGATAACAGAGTCCTCTTCACAACAGTCAGCTACCTACTACAACCTCCTAAAACCCTCCCCCCAAACACTTTTACTGATCAGTGCTCTGCCTTTCTGGACTTCTTCATTAACAGAAACAACACCATCAACATACAACTGCAGTCTTCATTCACCTCCTCCAAGGACACACCCTGGATGGCTGAAACAGGCCAAACCATCTCTGAGTTCATCTGCATAGCAGAAACCAACTACCTGTCAGTTCGATCCCCTTCCCACTACTCTCCTCAAAGCCTGCCTACCATCCATGTCTCCCATGATCACTGCAATAACTGACTCCTCCCTTACCTCTGGAACTAAACCCCCTACTCTCAAACTGGCTGTAATTACACCCACCCTCAAAAAACCTGGTGCCAACCCAGCTGACCTTAACCACTACAGGCCAATCTCTAACCTCACCTACATTTCAAAAATCCTGGAGAAGGTGATTGCCGCTCAACTTCAATCCCACCTTGACTCAAACAACCTCCATGAACCCTTCCAATCTGGTTTCCACCTGAAACACAGTACTGAAACAGCCCTGGTTAAAATCACCAATGACCTCCTCTGTGCATCTGACACTGGACTGCTCACCATCCTTATCCTCCATCTTCCCACTACTCCTGGAATACATGGCTGATATTGGGATCACCGGTGTTGCACTTTTGTGGTTCATGTCCTATCTTACTGACAGACAACAGTTTGTCCATATGAGAAAGTCGAGGTGTTCTGCTGTTAAACTGGCTGTTCCCCAGGAGTCAATATTGGGTCCACTTTTATTTGTCATCTACCTCATTCCCCTGGGCAAAATCCTCCATCACCATGGTGTTCACTTCCACTGCTATGCAGATGACACACAGTTCTACCGCTCATCTAAACCCTCCACTGCCCTTCCTTCCACCTCCCTCACCACCTGCCTTCAGGACATCAGGAGTTGGATGAACAGGAACTTTCTGAAGCTTAACGGCAGCAAAACCAAGGCCCTGCTCACTGGTTCTAAAAACACCCTGGCCAAAATCCAAAGCACCCACTTTGTCACAGCTCCATTCTCTCTGTTGCCCTCCTGCCCTCAGTATTTTTCCACTCTCCCTGCCTCTGCTCCACTCCACCTGTCAGCCACTCCCACCTCATCAGCCCAACTCGCCTCACCTGTCAGCACAGCTGCAGCTCGTTGCAATCAACCCGGTGTATATAAGACTCTCCAGCACACTCACTCCTTGCCCGATCGTTCTTCAGCGTAATGCGAGTCTTTCCAGCGTTCATTCCCTGTCTGTTCTCCCGGTGTCGACTCTGCCTGTCCCTGACCTGCCATCCTCGTCTGCCTCCCGGTAAACTCACCTGCCTTCTGTCCCTGACCTCGTGCTCTGCCTCTGCGTCTCTGGTATCTGTCTGCTCGTCTGGTTTTGACTCCTCCGCCTGGCCTCGTCTCCTCTCCTGCCTGCTCCCCAACGGTGCCTCTGTCTTCGCTGACTGCTCACCTGGCTACGACCCCCCCGCCTGTCTCCGACCTCTCTTCAGCTCACTCCTCGCCGGCCTCACAGCATGTGCAGCCAGCTCCCCAGACTGCAGAGCGTCCTACTCGTCTTCTTCGGCTGAAGTAAGCTACATCTCTTACCCTCACTACGACAGAGAATTGAACTGTGTGGAACCGGGGGCTCAGAAGCCTCCCCTCGGTTCCGTGGCTGATCCCAGTCGCCCCCCTTTCCCTCCTCTGAGCCCCAGAGACTGTGCGAGGGCTCTCAGCCCGAAGAACAAACTGTATTCTGTGATAATTCTGCCTGCTGCATACCCTGTTAGCTGTGTTGCTAATAAAGGTCATTACCAACTGTTCCTGTGCGCCTGTGTACTGCATTTGGGTCCAAACAACACCCGTTACACAATTCCCACATATCATCATTGATAACTTCTCTGTACCCTTCTCCAGCCATGTCAAGAGCCTCGGTGTCATCTTGGACAGCACTCTTTCATTCAAACCAGACATAAAATATATTACCTGGACTGCTTTCTTTCACCTCCGCAACATTTCTAGACTCCGCCCATCACTGTCCCTGTCCAGCACTGAGGTCTTGGTCCATACATTTGTCTTATCTCGTATTGACTATTGTAACACAGTACTCTCTGGCCTTCCCACCAAACTCATGAACAGGCTTCAAATCAGGCTTCAAATCATTCATGCCTAGATCATCACCTGCATCAAATTTGTTTATTTACCCTTCATGTATCACATGACAAAACCTCGCTCAATCAAATAATCAAGATGATATTATGGTGTTGAGAACAAATACATTCTTAGTCTCTTTTTAAAACCAGTTTTTCCCTTAATTTCACGAACCACAACTGGAAGATTGTTCCAAAACACAGTTGACCTATAGAATACAGTCCTCTTCATAGAGTCAGACTTAGGTAGGGGTAAAGTCATCTGTCCACTATTCGCCCCTCTAGTGTAATGTGAATGCGTATTTGAGCAGTAAATTATATTATCATAAAGAAATGTAGGAGTCTGAGTGTTAATAATTCTATGAAAGTATATTAATATATTAGCAGATAGTCTATGCTTGACCATCAGCCAAGCAAGATGTTCATGCATTTCTGCAACACTAGTTCTTGAAGAACAACCAAGAACCAGTCTTGCAGCCTTGTTTTGAGCCACTTGTAATTTTCTTAGAAGACAGTTTGATGCAGCAGACCATACAACTGAACAGTAATCTAAATGACATAAAACCAATGTATAAACAACACAACTAAACAACTGTGAATTGAGAAACAGTGCACATTTACGCGTTATAGCAATGGCTCTACCCATTTTGGCAACAACTTTGTTGATGTGATCAGACCATGACAATGTGCAATCAAGCCAAAGTCCAAGAAGCTTCACCATTTTTACTTGCTGTATAGTTTGTTTCACCACTGTCACCAACTCATAATAAATTATTACATATTTATTTTTAAATAATCTGTGCAATAACCGACTACATTGTTCAGTCTGTAACCAAGGTCCCTGTATATATTGTAAATTATGTGTGTGGTCTCTACATATATATTTTGTAAATTATCTTCTGATATTTTTACTTCTGTTTGCACTATATCTTCTTTCTACACTTGTTTGCACTATATCTTCTTCTTTTTACACTTGTAAGGAGCACCTGCAACGAAAACAATTTCCCCTTGGGGATCAATAAAGTATTTCTGATTCTGACTCTGATTGACCATTTACTTGTATATTCATTTTAGGATTATCTGATAATCTATACTTAGAACCAAATATTATACTCATTATTTTTGATATATTTAGAATAAGTTTATTTGTTTTGATCCAGTTATATAATTTGCTGATCTCACAAGACAGAACCTGATTAAGCTCTGAACATGTAGGGGCAGCATAATAAAGAGTAGAATCATCGGCAAACATAGTCAATGTAGCCTTACTGAGTGTATATGGCATATCATTAGTAAAAATTGAAAATAAAAGAGGTCCGAGGCAGCTTCCTTGGGGGACTCCACAGGGACTTACTACAAGATAATGCACCATTAAAATAAACTCTTTGCGACCTCTCAGACAGATAGCTCGTAAACCACTTGATTGCAGAGGAAGTAAAACCATAACTAATAAGTTTGGAAATCAAAATGTCATGGTCGATCACATCAAAGGCAGCACTGAAGTCAAGTAATATTGTACCCACTAGCATTGAGTCATCAATTGAAGTTAACCACCTATCTGACATTTGTGTCATTGCAGTGCAGGTGGAATGACCAGACCTATAAGCATGTTGGAACATTGTCGATAAATCATTGCGAGAAAAGTAATCTTGCACTTGCTTAAATATAATCTTTTCCAATAATTTACTCAAAATAGGCAAAATGCTAATAGGCCTACTATTCGAACCACAGAAAGTTGATTTTGTATCTTTGGGTAAAGGAATGATCTTGCCCTCCTTCCAAAGTTTTGGACACACACCACTAATCAGACATTTGTTGAATATGTGACAGATTGGTTTGGAAATATGAACAGCTGATAATTTCAACAGCCTACTATCCAGGTTGTCTGTACCAGCAGACCCACCAGCAGTCACAGATCTCAGCAACATTTCCACCTGCACAACATTAACCTGATGAAATTCAAAATTATACAGTTTATCCTTCATAATAATTTTTTTTATCAGCTCATCGGAGTTGGAATCAACAGTACAATCCAATTTCTCTCTAAGTTTAGAAACCTTATTAACAAAATAATCATTGAAATAATTTGCAATCTTTGTTGGCTTAGTCAAATAAACACCATTCAATTCAACAAAAGAAGTATAGGTAGATTTTTTCCCCATGATTTCGTTGAGTACATTCCACATTCTCTTACTATCTGTACCACTATCGGAGATTCTCTTTTGAAAATATTTTTTCTTTTTCACTCTGTTCACCTTGGTCACATGATTCCTTAAAGTACAATAAAGTTTTCTGTCTTCAAGAGAGCCAGAAAGAACAGCAACCTTTTTAGCCTCATCCCTTTGAGCCATCAAGCTCTTTAATTCAGTATCAACCCAAGGAGCACTTTTGGCTTTAACTGTAAATTTCTTTAACGGGGCATGATTGTTAACAACTCTCATAAAAAGACCCATAAATAAATTAAGGGAGGTATCCATATCATCAATGGCACATACCAAATCCCATTTAATGTTATCCAATTCATTTAGAAAATTCTCCTAATTAAATGCCCTATAAGTTCTTTTCATAATGATTTTAGGACAGGCTCTAGGTAGCTTTGTTCTCCTGGAGACAGCAACACAGTTGTGGTCACTGAAGCCAACTGTTACAGAAACAGGTGTTGAGTGTAAATATGATCAATACATTTTGATGTTAAAGATCCTGTACTATTACTAGAAATTCTTGTTGGTTGATACATTAATTGAGATAAACCACAGGTGTCTGTCATAGATTTAAGCTTATTCTTCAGAGGACAATTATCAGATAGCCAATCAATATTTAGATCACCCAGCTAGTATAGCTCTCTGTTTTCCTCAGTCACTTTGTCCAGCATATTAAATAAATCATTTAAATACTCTATCCTGGCACTAGGTGGCCTATAACAACAGCCAAGAACTATTGGTTTTAAATATGGAAGTTGTACCTGTAACCATAACACTTCAACATCATCAACCATTAAGTCATGTCTCAGTTTCACAGGAAAATGATCACATATGTAAATGGCCACGCCACCTCCAAACCTGTTTCGATCATGTCTATAAATTGAAAACCCCCCTATATCAACATCAGAATTGTTTATGAAGCTGTCCAGATGGGTTTCAGAAATCATAAGTATGTCTATTTTGTTTAGTTGCAAAAATAGAGAAAGGTCGTGAATTTTATTCCTCAGACTACATTAATATGTGCAAGGATTAAACCTTTAGGTAGTTTATTTATACTGGTCATCTTAGTTGATGGTAAATAAGTCAGATATTATAATAAAATGTATAATCTATTTGAACATCTTGTACCATAAGTTGTTTTGTCATCATCAAGTAGGCTACATCAGACTTATTGGTCCAGCACACAGACACACATGCATGTACACAAATACTACACTCCCAAAAAGATAAAATTGAACTTTAAAGCTCATTAGGCCAGTGACTGACTTTGTCCAGCCCTGGGGGTGATGATCAGTTTATCATACTTAAAGCTTGCTTTATCACCTCTCTCTCTGGCAGCTTTCAACTTTGGCCACAGCTCTTTCCTCCTCAGTTGCACAGCTTCAGAGAAATCTTCGTTAATGTAGATCTTAGTGCCCTTTAACTTTTTGGCGGAAGAAAGAATCAGCTCTCTGTCTTTAATGCGAAGAAATTTGACAACAGTTTTCCTTGGCCTTCCCCCCTCCTGGTACTGACCAAGTCTGTGGGCACGCTTAATGTCCATATTTGTTCAAAGTCTTTAGAAAGCATTTGTCGCACCTTTTTCTCTGATTCACTCCAATTCTCTCCTTTCTCGTCAGCAATGCCATCGATTAAAATGTTTGTTCTCCTGCTCTGGTTTTCAATGTAGTCCAGCTTGGTGAACATTGCATCCAATTCCTGCTTGGAAGTGGCTATGGTTGTCTCAAATGCCTTTAACTTTGCCTCAATCACAGTGCATCCCATCTTATTCTCTTCAAACTTTGCTTGAGTGAATTCCAAGCTGGTCTTCAGCTCCTGTACATCTCTGATAACACCATCCAGTCTTTTGTTAGTTTCATCCATAATCAGCTGAATGAAACATTTGAAGTTGTCCTGCTGCTGCAGTAACATATCCTTATAGATCTCTCTCTGCTGCTCCATTAACTGGGAGAGTACACTCATTGTGACCACAGCATCCTCCTCACAAGGGGAAGTTTTAGCATTTTTAGGAGGCATGATGTATCTTACCAGGATGTACCGGAAGTTGATGAAAGTTGAAAATGTTGATGGTGACAGGTCTGTTTGTCAGAGGCCTAGTAGGCCCAAAAGCCCATCAACTTGGGCTACAGCCACAATCTCAGCAAATAGATGAGATATCGTCCACAATGTTGAGACAAAGTATAAATAAAAAGCAACTTGAGTCAGTTGACAACTAGATTTGAGAGTACCAGAAAGGATTCAGTAGATTTTTGTTAGATTCTAAGAGGCCAGATTCTCAAAGGAAACTCCTAGCAGCCCAAATCATCTGACCGCATCACCCCCATTCTCATCCCCATTTAAAAACCACCTTTTCAAACTGGCCTATGCACTTTAATATTGACTGCACCCTCTGTATTTTTTTTTTTTAATTTAAGATACAGCTTCAAAACTTTATCAAATATCGAGGCTTATTGACTTAATATTTTTATGTGTAGAAATGTTTTTGATCAAAATGTTTTGTGTTTATTTTTTCAAATTCAATGGAAAATCATATCACTTTTTTTTTGATTAATGACATAATGTCAGTACAATATGTTTTGTGTTTATTATTTAAAATCTAATAAAAAAAAATAATGACACTTTTAAATTTAAACTTAACGTCAATGCACGTATCAGTTATTCTGGTTTATTGACTTCATGTTTCTATGTTCAAGAATGTTTTTGATCAATATGCTTTGTGTGTGTGTGTGTGTGTGTGTGTGTGTGTGTGTGTGTGTGTGTGTGTGTGTGTGCGTGCGTGTGTGTAGTTTTTTTTATTAATTTTGATGATTTTTTTTTTATTTATGACAATGTCAATACTTTTATCAGTAATTATTGTTTATTGACTCACATAACCTTTTAACAGATTTTAGAGATATGAAGCATTTGAAACACTCCAAGAAATGACATCACAATAAATAAAAATACTAGTATATGCACTCGCGGACCGTTTCTATCGCAGAGTTCAAAGGGTTTAGAACTGAATTTATGTTGTGCTACTACATTTACACATCCCTAGCAGAATTTGTAAGAGCTGATTATTTTGCTTTCATAACATGGCATGCATCTGGAAGCTGCACATGGGACCCACACGGACCTTCCAACATAACAATGATCTGAAACACGAGGCCAAGTCAAACCTTCAGTGGCTACAGAAGCATAAAAAGAGGCTTCCGTCACAGTCTCCGGACCTCAATACCATTGAGACACTTTGGGAAACGTCATGGAATGTCAAACTTGCAGTTCATGCAAGAATACTCAGGAATTTAAGGGACCTGGAGAATGTGGCGCTTTAATAACTTAGAAAATAAAAGAACTCTCGGGTCTCAGCTCTCGGGTCATTGGGAGAAAAAGTGAAACTTGTTGTGGACCTTGTTACCGCCATCAACAAGGTCAACAGTTTTATGGTTGGAACTGTAATAGGCCTCGTGCCAATAGGAGTGTTGTTCATGACTGCAAGCTACATTGCTGAGGTTGAAGATAACTAGGAAACTGTCTTCACGGTTGTGATAATGGGCTAATCATCCATGGAGCAGTAGTCCTACTGCTGACCTATCTCCTGTTTGCGAGACATAACCCCTTTACTATCATTACGGTGGGTTCTCCTGTGTAATGAGGGCCATGCTCTCCACATGCAGGTCTGCTGTCAAGATGACTTTCCAGTGTTGTCTGAACATGTTTGTAAGAGGAAACACTCGTTTCATGCTGCTGATGAGGATGAACGTCATCATGGACGAAACTGCCCTTAATGAAATGCCGGCGACAGTTTTCATTGCCCAACTCAACGGCATCAGTCTAAACTGGAGTCAGTTATTTGCCCCAGGTGTTAGAGTCATGGTGTCCTGCACTGAAGAAGCACGGATCCCAGCTACAGGGACAGTCACCATGCTCTTTGTTTTGGAAGTCATTGGGATTCCTGTGAGGGATGCTTCCCTTTTGTTGGTTGTCAAGTTGCTGCTAGATTGCCGTCATACTGCTGCTTGTTGCATCTTTATTAAAAGAGAACGGGATGAAATACACTTGCAAGAATACTTTGATTTACAGCCTGATGGTGAGATCCAGGCCCAGACCGGCATGTTCTGAGACTGTGGACACCGGGAAGTTGACAGTGAACTACGCAAAGACAGTTCACTCAAGTCTTGTTCACATTACCACTCCAGATCAGATTTTTAGCATATCCTGATTGTATCCAGCTTGATTTTCCGACAGTCTGGACAGCGAAAAAACACGAGACCTCATTTTTGCAAATCTGATTCAAACCACATACGGAGGTGGTTTCAAATGCGATTCCGATTGGATTTTTACAGATCTGTTTTGGTCTGGAATAGGATTTCCAAGTGTCTTCTACGTCACTTGCAGCACGACACGAACAACAACAACAATGACATAGATATGGGGAGACACTCGTTGCTTAGCAATGCCTGTGGAGTTACAGGTGGAAGAAATAGTCAAGTCACAGGTTAAAAGCATGGAGGAAAACAACAAACCGTGGACGGACAAGAAGATAAAGTGCCTGAGAGGTGCATAAACTGTCTTTACTTGGGTTTATTTTACTAGATTATTTAATTTAAAAAGTGTGAAAGGGTATTCATTCATATTCCTGTACTCATGGTCAGCGATGGCTTGCAGAATGACTGAGTGCCACCCTTTCCGGTTAAAGAATAGAATAGAATAAACAATGAAAAACAATGAAACGCAGTTTGGCAGCTTCAGCATGACAGCAGCATCATAATTAAATATACACACATTCAAGAATAAAGCATAAATAGATAAAATAGAAGATAAAATTAAAGCTGCAAGCAGCATTGAACGGGCCCTCGCACCTTCACGCAACTCAAGGGCGCTGGCAGGCTGACGCCGCCGTTCATTCTGTCAAAGGCAGACCCCTCATGCAGGAGTTACACGTCATATCCCTCAAATCATACAAAGACATGTCATTTTGCCAGTAGGTGGCGCTGTACTAATAACCAAGTATTGGCGTATAGATGTGTTGAGGGCAGGACTGTCATCAATCCTGTGATATTTGAGGAAGATTGGAACATGTATTGTGAAGTTGTGAACCAGTTACAAGCAAATTCAAAATGGCAGACTTCCTGCTGGGTTTGTTCCTACCAAGTTTCATAGATGTAGGTCAAACCACCATCTGGGACTGCTTCCTAGAATATTTATAGGGGGCGCTGATGAGCCATGTTGGTTCATCGAAGATCAAAAATCACATCACACAACACCAATCGGATCCTGTTATATGTGTGCCAAGTTTCATGACTTTACAAGCATCCCTTACCCCTCAAATACAAGCTCGTGGTTTATGGTGAATAAGGCGTTGCCACGGTGACAGCGTTTGACGAGACATCATGGTTTTCACAATATAGCATTACCAACATCTTAAGGCCTTTCTGACCAAATGTGAGTTGGATAAGGTCAACGTCCTGAGAGCAGCACCTCAAAGTCTAAAACATGGCATTTCCTGTCAACAGCAGGGGGTGTTGTGACAATCACAGACCTTTGTCATGCAGATGTGTTCAGGGTAGGACTATTATGAATCATGTGAAGTTTGGTGAAGATTGGACAATGTATCCCAAAGTTATAGCAATTTTGTTTTTCATGGCGAGACATCAAACTTCGCCGCCACCTGATGGCCAAACCGTTTAACGATCTACTGATCTTTTGATAATTTTTGATCACAACGTTGTCTAGATGGCACACAGTGATTTTGAAGTTGTTCTGATTAATCCTATAGGAGGAGTTCGTTAAAATACAACACGTGCAAAAAGCCAAAAATGGCTGCAAAATTCAAAATGGCCGACTTCCTGTTGGGTTTGGTCTATGGGTGCAAGAGGCTTTTTTGTTCGTCTGGGTGTGATACATGTGTGTACTGATTTTCATGCATATCAGTGAACGTCCTAGGGGTGTTACTTTTATGAATGGGCATGACCAAGTCATTTAGCCACGCCCATCAACAAAACTCATAGCACATGTTCAGGCCTGGACCGTTAACACACATATGAAGTTTCAGGCAGATATGACCAAGGACACTGAAGTTAAGGCCACTTTTATGCGTTTCGGCGAAACATCAACTTTGCCAAGCTCTGGGCGCAACGCCGTTTGACGATACGTCACAATCTTCATAATGTAGCATTACCAAGGTCTTGAGGCCTCTCTGACCAAATTTGAGTTGGATATGCTGAACGGGCTCAGAGCTGCACCTCAAAGTCTAAAACATGGCATTTTCTGTTTCCAGCAGGGGGCGCTATGACAAATACAATATTCCTGCATGTAGACGTGTTCAGGGTGGAACTAGTATATATCCAGTGAAGTTTGGTGCAGATCGGACCATTTACCCCAAAGTTATAGCAATTTTGTTTTTCATGGCGAGACGTCAAATTTCGCCGCCAAAAAGCCGATTCCCCCGTCAACGGGTAACTGATCTTTTAATAACTTTTGATCACAAAGTAGTGTAGATGATACACAGCGATTTTGAAGCCGTTCTGATTAATCCTGTAGGAGGAGTTTGTTAAAATACAAAACGTGGAAAACGCCAAAAATGGCCGCTAAATTCAAAATGGCCGACTTCCTGTTGGGTTTGGCCTATGGCTTTTAAAGACTTTTTTTGTGCGTCTGGGTGGGATACATATGTGTACCGATTTTCATGCATGTCGGTGAAACGTGCCGCAGGGGCTGCTGTTTAAGGGGCGTGGTCACACAACGTGGCCATCGCCAAAACCCCTATCACATGTAAATTTCCACCACGACTGACACGTGTGCCAAATTTGGTGAGTTTTTGAGTATGTTAAAGCTCCCAAAAATGCGATTCATTACAAGGAAGAGGAAAAATAAGAATTCCCTCAATTTCAATAGGGTCCTCGAACGGTACGTGCTCGGGCCCTAAAAATAGAAATAATTTAAATAGATAGATGAAAAAATAAGAAAACTGCCCTCACCACCCACCAGAGATCCTTCTTCTTCTCCTCTGTGCAGCTGGAGAACCATACAGTGCAACAGTAGGTCAGTAAAGTCATCGGTGTGGCTGTCTTAGGGTGCAATAACGGGGATGTGGGACTAATCGATGGTACCCCCGCACTGTGGAAAGCCCCTCCGTGATCTGAATCCCCGTACAACCTCCTCCAGGTGAAGTCTGGTGGGAAGCTTGAGGAAGTCATTCTTGAGAATGGTTAAGGCTGCGCACAACTCACGCACAATTATGCACATGGTGGCCCTCCCAATTTTGAAGAGATGCGCCAAGGTGGGAAAACCTGAGCCTGTGGCAAGCCACCACAATGCAACGGCAACACGTCTTTCAGTAGATACTGCCTGTCGAAACTGCGAAACTGAGTGTTTTGCCGAGCGATGTAATGGCAGCATGAAAGGCGGCACAACTTGGCAGTCTCCTCCGTTTCTGTCGCTTCCTTGCAATTTGGAGGAAGTTCGCATATAACCATTTGGGAAAGAAACACGCACAGTTTTCTGTCGTCGATTGTTTGTTTTTCCTGGGCATAGTCTGTTACCATGGAAATCAATGTGGACAAGACTACGTCAATATGGACACATGCAGATCGGATCTGATCACTTGCAATATGTAATGTGAATGGTCAGTCAGTAAGATCAGATTCTGATCAGATTTGCAAAAAATCAGATTTGGGCTGCAGTCTGAACAAGGCTTAAGTGTCCGGCCTTAGTTCAGCATAAACAGGACTGAGCATCAGCAGCACAAACACGAGTGACTTTGACAAAAAAATGTACAGTTTTTCTTTATTATTTTTATTTATTTGCTGTTAGATGTTCGACATTTTGATTTTAGAAAACTAACTTATGTAAGCCTGTTGGTAGAGATAACTGAATTTAATTGTAATTTAGTATTTAGTGCATTAGCAGCATAAACGTATTTAACATAGAAATGTATTGAACATGGGCGTCATGGTGGTGTGGTGGTTAGCACTGTCGCCTCACAGCAAAAGGGTTCCTGGTTCAATTTCGGGCGCGGGAGTTTGCATGTTCTCCCTGTGTCAGCGTGGGTTTTCTCCGGGTACTCCGGCCTCCTCCCACAGTCCAAAGACATGCAGATTGAGGATAGGTTAACTGGTGACTCTAAATTGTCCGTAGGTGTGAATGTGAGTGTCTATGGTTGTCTGTCTCTACATGTCAGCCCTGCGATAGTCTGACGACCTGTCCAGGGTGTACCCTGCCTCTCTCGCCCAATGTCAGCTGGGATAGGCTCCAGCTCCCCCGCGACCCTCAAGAGGATAAGCGGTTAGAAAATGGATGGATGCATTGAACATATTCTGCAAAGTGAGTTTGTACTACACTACACTATAACAGCTAATGTTAATAATTGCTTCAGTAGCACCTAAAGGTCTAGTGTGTATAATTTAGGAGATATGTTGGTAGACACACACACAAGAGGGTTCCTGGTTCAAATCTGGGGTGGGGAGGTAGCCCCTCTGTGTGCATTTTGCATGTTCTCCCCATGTCAGAGTGGGTTTTCTCTGGGTGCTCCAGCCTCCTCCCACAGTCCAAAGACATACAGATTAATTGGTGACTCTTAATTGGCCATAGGTGTAAATATCAGTGTGAGTGGTTGTCTGTCTCCCTGTGTCAGCCCTGTGATAGTCTGGCATCCTGTCCAGGGTGTACCCCGCCTCTTGCCCAGTGTCGGCTGGGATAGGCTCCCCTGCGACCCCCAACAGGATAAGCGGTTTGGAATATAAATGAATGTTTTCTTAAGTGTGCAATCAGGTGAAAATAAGAATCACTGTGTTTTTGTTACCTCAGAATGAGCCTCCAGTAGCTCATACAAGACAAACAAAATACTGGTTTGCTCTAGAGAGGGCCTTAGACCGAATTACCTTGATCTCGTGTTAACAATAACAGTCACTTCCAGGGAAAAAAAAACTGGCATCGATTACAATTGTCGAGATGTGTGAAATCTGCTAACTTGTTGATTTCTGTTATAATTTTAAGCTGTAACTACGTTTTCAAAGCATATAATTTCAGCACAAAAAGTAAGGAAATATGTGTTTGGTAGATTATTTCTTTGTTGCAACAATAAACCATATACCGTTGGAAAGCCTGTTTTTTCCCCTTTTAAATGGTGCCACATTTTTAAGGAACATACATTTGTAGGATGAGCAGCAGAGCTGAGTATGTGGGTTGCCCCCTTGAAAAATTTGCCAAACCTTCTCTGCCAATGCAAAATTTTGAAAAAAAACAAAACAGCTTTTTTTTTTTTTTCTTTTTGCTATTGACCCTTGTTTGGTGTTGTTTGGTGGATTGGATGATTGAAGTTTGAAGAGACAAGACATATTGGCAATTTAACAATTATTAATTTAACAAACAGGAGCCTCAGTAGCATGTGGAAGAACCATACACAGCCAGAACAGCATCCCATTCTTCAACCAGCATTTGTCGCATGTCAGCCAACGTGGTTGTGTTGGTCACTCTGGCACAAACAGCACACCAAAGCTGATCCCACGAGTGTTCAATAGGGTTGAGGTCAGGACTGCTGGCAGGCCATTCCATCTTCTCCACTCACAAATTCTGGAGGTAAGTCTCTGATAAATCCGCTCTATGGGGGTGAGCGTTGTCATTTTGGAGGACAGAGTTCGGTCCCAGACTGTGGAGATATGGGATTGCCATTGGTTGCAGAATTTCATCTCGATATCTCCTTGCTTTGAGATTGCCTCCAATGATGACAAGCCTCATTTTTCCACTGAGGGAGATGCCGCCCCACACCATCATAATGCCTCCACCAAAAGAGGTTACTCAGCAATCAGCAAAGCACACGATGCATCCAGTGGCGGCTGGTGCTCAAAATTTTTGGGGGGGCGCACTTTTGTTGGGGGGCTGGGGACAACAGGTCTCAGGTAAAACGCATTACCTGCAGTAAAATGAAGAGTGCATTTTAAGACATAGTCATTGTTCAGTACAATGTCAGTGTAGCGAATATAAGAAAGGAGACAACACCACTTCTCTCTTTTGGGCTTTTTACTGGAGGCTTTCTGTCTCTAATCAGACTGACAGTATTCAGTAACCAAAATAATCAAATTAAACAATGGATAAACTAAATGAAGTTAAATGAAATAAAAATGGGTGATGATATTTCCTACAAAACATGAATTCCTTTACCAAAAATCAGGAAAAAAAGGTAAGATAACAAAATGAAATATATCAACATCTATCTTCCCACCAAAACTTCCTGTCGAGTTCACGTGAGCTCATATTACTGTATAGTCTCAGCTCATATATTCTATTGTTAGGCCTTGAACTTAGCTGGGATAAACTACCTGCATAAGACACTTCTATTTCCTCAAAAACCTTTTTACACACTACAGCATACTGGCCTAAACTTAGTAGATAAAAATACAATAACAACACAACAAACTAATGTTGCCTAAACACTGGCCAGTAAGACTTGATAATGGTGACATTATCATTTATTTGTACCACCTTGTGACATTTCGTGCAAAAGCCCATCTTCAGACAACCAGAACATTCAAAGACACCCCTTCAAATACTGTACCTACTAGGCTAGGTCACCTGACAGCTCATCTGGTCCTTTATAGGGTCCCTGAGATTGGATACATACAATAGATTCCATAGATGACTGCATACAAAGAAAGTACATATGGGCCTAATGCATAGTAAAATACACAATAAAGTCACTTGAGAAGACATCATATATACACACAAAAATTATGCACAAAGCTCTATAGTACACTTTAAAAAGATACACGTCAAGACCCTGTACACTAGAGCTTAATCAGAACGTGAATACCACATAACTAGAGTATCAGGTGTGAACCATAACGTAATAAGAAGAAACAAAAAAAGGAAAATATAACAACTTATTTAGAGGAATCTCTGCTCTAAAAAGGTGGTAATATTGAAATGGTAATGAATGATGCCATAGCAATAGAGAGACAGAGCAAAACATATATACCACCCACAAGCTGGAGATCTAATGTCATGATCAGAGCAATCAAAAAGACACAGGGCATATCACAAATCCACACACACACCTGGTGAATAGAGGAGACTGACCGGAGGCCGTCTACTGGTGTCCAGATGGCTATTTTCGAGCCGTTTGCATTTTTCAGACAGGTGTTTTAGGTCTTGTACCCCCACCGTTGTCCACAATGCTTCAGTACCAACACGTTGAAACAGCAAGCAAGGACCACATCCAGCTAGCCAACTCCGTTTCTCATAACAAGAGCGGGAAAAGCCCCGGGTGTTAGCTCGTCCTCTGTCACTTGCCTGCCGCTGAATCTGTAGATCAGGTCGGTCCGGTCCAAGCTATTTTATCCTCTTTCTTTCCTCCAGTGAACGCTGTGTAAAAGGCTGATTTTGTAGGGAAACAACAGAGTTTTCTTTCATTTCCACGGGTCTACTTCGCCATCATCTTGTAAAACGGGAGCAGGAGTCGCGCGCATCCGAACTTGAAAGATAGCGTTGCCGTCGAGAATTGCCCAATCACATTAGGTCACAAAAACACAACTACAACATTGATTCGCTGCCGATGAAAGTGGGAGGATCCAGGGCGCACCGGGCTGCACCCTGTTGAAAAATCAGAGAGCAGCCTCAGGTCACGTGCTAGCCAAAAGATGAAGGACTTGCATTCACTATCATTTGGCCGGCGTCCCACATGCAGGAAGTGTACGTACTATCATAAAAATTAACCAAATACAATATGGAAACAATTTTTAATGAATACTGACAAGCACTGACAGACTACCAGGCACATTTTATTACATAATTATTTCAATATTTATTTAATTAATTTATTATTGACATATTTAAATAGACTTTATTGATATATTTTGATGGGGGTGGCACCCCTGCGCCCCGTATTAACGGACCGCCGCTGGTTGCATCTTCTCTACACTTTGACCCAACGGTCCAACTGCCATAGGCAGAATTTGTACTCATCGCTGAACGTAACGTTCTTGCACATGTTCAGGTTCCAGTGCACGTGTTGCAGACACCAGCACAAATGGGCCTGATGGTGAAGGGCAGTCATGGCAGGCCTCCTGACAGCCCTATGAGACTGGAGATTGGCTGTGTGCAGTCTGTTCCGGATTGTCTGGGCAGAGAGCTGTTGGCCATATCGTCCTGCAAACCTTGACTGCAAATCTGTAGAAGACTGCCTACGGTTCCCAAGTGCTGACAGGATGAGGAAACTGTCTTCTTGGCAACTGACAATCAGGTGCCAAACAGGCACCTGATTGTCAAGCACCTAGGGGTACCAGAAGCTCAAAACAACAGTCAATAGCAACAGCAAAAAAAAAAAAAGCTGTTTGGCATTGGCAGAGAATATTTGGCAATTTTTTCATGGGCGCAACCCACATACTCAGCCTTGCTGCTCATCCCACAAATACATGTTCCATGCCATTCCATGTGGCACCATTTAAAAGGGTAATAAACAGGCTTTCCAACGGTATAAAATGTATTGCCAAGAAGCATTGTTACAACAAAGAAACAATCTACCAAACACAAATTTTCTCTTTGTGCTTAGTTTAGTCAAACACAATGCTTCAACCTATCTGCCATTCCTGCTGTGTTTATTTCATGTATTTTGTTGCTTTTGCTTTATAATTGTTTTTCTGCTGGTAGAACATTCGTAACATACCACTCCAGGGATTGGCCTATGCCAGTGAAGGATTGGCTTATGTTGCTGAACCACCAGTGGCAAACCATAAGCCATGTTTCGATCTCAGCGTTGCTGCCAAAATGTTGAATAAAGTGCATTTATAATGTACTCCCTCAGTTGAGAATCTGTATTGCTCATAGACTGACTACTGACTACAGAGTAACTCTACTAAAAGGAGCTGTAAAAGGTGCTTTGTAGTCAATTTCAAGCCAAAACTCAGGACATAAACTAGTCCAGACCAGGTAAGCTGTGCAGCTTAAGTTTCAATGACAATCTGACCAGGTCAGAAGAGAGTAACCTTTGTGATATGGAAAACTCTGGCTGTAGACTCCACATACAGAGTCAAATGTTGTCGTCCTTTTAGATAGCGAGCCAAACATCCTTTTTCCATTTGTCTGAAAACTATCTGCTTCTGTTTCTGTCACAGTGAGGTTTTAAAAAACAAAATGTTTCTCATGTCAGACTAACAATAATTTACGCATGATCAGGAAAAGTCAGGTTATCTTCATTATTAAAATTACAAAAGCACAGACTCTACTTTGCATGTTGTGGTATTTTAAAGATGTGAACATATTTTCCCTCCACAGCTGGACAGAAACAAAGTGCAGCCTCTCAGTCTCACGTCTTCTCCTTCCTGAGCTGTAAAATGAACATATGGCCTCCACACTTTACATACCTCCGTTCCCTCTCTCACTCCCTCTGCACTCCGACATGTTAACGGTCCAGATGGTTGAAGCTCACGCAGTTTCATCTCTGACTCCATCCATCCATCGCTCCATCCATCTCTCCGTCTGACGGATGACACTGGCTGCTGTTCGCGACAAATTGCTCTGCAGAGACTCCAAAAATCTGAATATCAAATCCTTCTCTCCTGCTTCACAGACGCCTGCTTCAGAATGAACTCATTATTTAGTTTAATTAATGATCACTTACGTCTGCATGTATCAAAGTGTATTTAATCCTTTGTTTGAAAACAAAACCTTCTTTAGCTGAAGGAACAGAGAACATTTGAATATTTAATCTTGCCTCTGTGATATAAAAGTGGATTTAAAGAACAAACTACAGCCTCAGAAATAAAAGTTCAGTTTAAAACAGATCATTTCTGCAGTAGTTGCTGTTGTTTGTGGCTGCATTGTTTTAACAACATGGACCTAAAAACATGGTATCTGATGTTAGTGTAATTTCTCCAACTGCCCTCTCTCCCTTTCACATTTTATCCACATTTTAGGTGCATAATATTAATATATTATTATATTAATTAATATAATTAATATAATATAATTAATATATTATAATATATTGTTTTATTAATGTAAACATTAATAAAACAACATTCTTACATAATTTCTTTAAAAATGCTACCCCGTCTGGACAATTGGAATCCAAAGCACGACATATTGTTGAGTAACTTTATATTGTTTTGCTGGATTTTCCAATAGTATGTCTCTGCAGTCCCAGAGGCTGCAGTTTCAGACCCGTAGTTCTGGAACCGCATTTCTAGGACCTTAGATTTTCTGCGACAGTGCCACCTATTGAACTGGGTGACAGCAAATACTATTGATTGTCTAACCATAATATTGAAGGGTTATTCTACCCAAATGCCAAAATAATTGTGATTCATTATTAAAGTTTTAATTGTGATTAATCATTAAAGGTTTATTACACCCAAATGCTAAAATAATTGTGATTCATTAGGGACTGTTCGATATTTAGGTGCGGTGAGGGGGGGTTGTAATTTTGATATATAATTTTCTTAAAAATCAACTGCCCTCCCTGACGTTTATATTATTTTCTCTCTGCCCTCCCCTGGCATCTGAGAAGAAACTGTCTGCCCTTCCCCCACCAACAAGTTCAAGTTCACTTCTTTAATTTTATACAAGACTTAAGTTGTTGAAAATAAAACAGCAATATTGACAGTAGGGCTGTCAAATTAATGCGTTATGCTCGATCGATCAATGCAGACAAAATAAAAAAAAACAACACAGATTAATTACATGTTCAGAGCAGCATAAATGCGTTCACCGATAGCCGAGTGGTAAAGCTTTGCACTCCAAGCGGCTGGTTACGGGTTCAAAACCAGATTGCAGTCAGATTACTGCATCCCTCTCCCCTGTATTTTATGCAAAACAGAAAATACAAAAACTTTATATGCCCCCCCCCCCCCCCCCCCCCCACACACACACACACACATAAATATCGAACGGTCCATTATTAAAGTTTTAATTGTGATTCATTATCAATGGATTATTCCACTCAAATGCCAAAACAATTGTGATTCATTATATTATCCCAATATCATCAAAATATGCAGATTCACACCCGCATTTCTGGGACTGCAGTTCTAGGCCCCTAGGCCCCTTTATAATATTGGAGGTTTATTCCACCAATATACTACTTAATACAATATTAAAGGTACTTTCTGTATTACTATAATAATTTTAAGTTTATTCCACCCAAATGCCAAAATAGTTGTGATTCATTATTAAAGGTTTATTCCACCCAAATGCCAAAATAATTGTGATTCATATTATCCCAATATCATCAAAAAATGCTTAAAATTCTTAAAATGGCTCTAAAACATACCAGAATCATTTTACCTTACATTTTGTTCAGAAACATAGGACATGTGTTTTTTTGTGAACATCCTTTTTATTGAAAAACAAACAAAAAAGTCGCAATGTAATGTGTATAAGTGCAGCTTGAAATCTGCACAGCAGGGCCTAGGAGACTGGCTGACTTATAACTCTGTTTGGAGTAGAACCCCTGAAGGCCTCTATGACTCCTGAGAGAGAGAAAGAGAGAGGGATGCAAGAAAACAGAGTAAAAATAGCATGTTATTCACATTTGACTTTTCCTGACCCTCCAATATACAACCTCCAGATTGTGAAGTAGGTAACAGCCCTACATACCGACTTAATGGTTTCCCTTCTTTCCTCATTGCCTATCTATTCCTCTTTTAATCTCCTCCACTTCACTGAAATAATAAATGGACGACATAATCACTGCTGGGTTAACAGAAATATTGGAAACACTTAAAAAGGGTACATTAATTAATATAACTACTGCTTAATAATATTAGCAAATAGTTGATAAACATTTGTATTAAAAAAATTACATTCTTACCTCTGATAATAAAGCGGACCAGTGAGAAAGACCTGCTCAGCCTCCTGTAAGGACAAACCAGGGTGGCTGGAGGTGGGATGGTGGCTGGAGGTGGGATGGTGGGGAAAAGGGAAGGTTGCTTTGCCTCACAAATACTCACGTTTGCAGAACTCTGCTTTGCGCACAAGCATTTCCTTGCAGTACAGTGGTAATGCCATTGTGGTCGGCAGTTCAAACCACATCTGTGAATGGTATACCTTGAAATATAAGAACATAAGAATTATCATTAAGTATTTTATAGTCATAAACTTTAGGGTGTCCCTGCAGAACCGGAGGCAGGATGTCATCCGACTTGCAAGGTCGCGCTGTTGTGAAAACCAGAGGGTCCTAGAACTGCGGTCCTGAAAGTGTGGTCCTGAAACTGCTGCCTCCGGTTCTGCAGGGACACCCTACTCGGATTTTCAGTCATTTAAAAATCTTTGAAAACATAAATGGGTTTTAAATGAGATTTTTTTTTCCTCTGGGACAAAACATGCCGTTGTGTTTCCATTTCAATTCTAATGAATTAAACTATAACTAAATGATCTCAGAAGGAAAAAATAATCTAGTTAGACTTGGTCATGTCTACACAGCCCGTTCTTACTCCAAACTTGTCAAATACCACCGTTTGTCAGTGATATCAGCATCAGGGAGTGAAGCAGAGAGGTACCTTTAATGGCGGTATGACAGGCACCAGGTATGTCAGTTTTAGAAGCAGCAGGCAACAACCCATCTCATCACATAGCATCATGGCAGTTGCAAAGTCCGGAGAGAAGTGGTTTGGAAACCAGAGAGTTCATGGTTCAAGTCCCTATACTGATCAAATATGGAATGTGGACTGGTTGCTGGAATAGTGCCAGTTTGCTTCCTGGGCACTGCCGAGGTGCCCTTGAACAAGGCACGTAACGTGTGTATACAGGTGCTGTTGTGTTACGCAGAGAGACACCCTTCAGGTCAGTATGATACACCTTGGTCAGCGTTGGCAACTATTGTAGTGTAAAGAGCAAAAAAGCCCATATATGGAGGAGGGTGGATGGATCGAACAAACTCCACTGTCACCTGGAGCCCACTGTTTTTTTTCCCATGAGAATTTCAAGCCAAAATCAACCTAAAAATGAAGTGTTTTACCTTAGTTGTAAGCTCATTTTTAAAAATACTGTGTGCATGTAGCAAGCAGAAACTGTAGATTTTCTGTTACAACAGGTGTATTTTGAAATGATACGATGCTTGTAACAAGGTAAACTGATACGCCATCCCTGAACATCTTAAGCCCAGTTCAGACCAAAGATTTGCAATGAGATCAATTGAATCATGCAACTACTGTCAACGCGACATTCTAAAAACATTCTAAAAACCTTCCAGTTCACACTAATACAGCTATATAAGACAGTGCATCATCTCTTTGCAACATCTCTCTGTGCTTACCTTCTGATTTGCAGCTATTCAGGCTTATTTTATGGCTGAATATAATTTGTATCTTCTTAAAGTACGAATGAGGATAGTGATAGTGAGATACTGGCTACAGTTTCATTTGCAGTAGTAATGAAATGGTGAAAAACAGAAACAAAACCAGCATCAGGTGGACTGCATTCATAATCAATATGCCACAATAACATAAGTAAGCAGCACCAATGAGAATGTGTGTGTGGGCAGGGCATAAGCACATTCAGTGAGCAGTAGCAGTGACCTACCGTCTCATACCGGCACACCATGAGGATGGAAACAGAGGGCTCGACGAGGACGGAGCACGTCATTTTGACTTGACCAGCAGACTTCACTACAAGCTGATTGGCTTTTGAAACAGGTAAAGTGTATTAAAACAGCCGCTGGCAATTTTACCAGCTGAGTTGCAGGTGACACCATCAGGCGGCTTGAGTTTAGCTCAGACCAGCCAGTTCACACCGCTGCAAATTTTTTTCTGCACGTTCTAAAGGGGGTTTGTCTCTGCAAATCTTTGGTCTGAACTGGGCTTAAAACAGATGCAGGAGGAAACCTGGCAAGTCATATTTTGATGTGTAGGTCCACTGACCAAGTGTCAGCATTTGACAAGTTGGGACGAGCGCATGTTGCTTTACATGTTTTTTTTATTCTTTATAAATGGATATTTTCCTCTACATTTTGACCTCTTGTTCACACATACTTTTAAGTCAGTTTTTAAAAACACCTTCTAAGGTGCAGATTTTTCAAAACTCCAGTGACTGTTTATCTGTGTGGACATGTAAAATGAAGCATATGAAACAAAGATGTCATCTTCTCAACTTGAGCATTCCCATTGTTGCCTTGTGTAATGAGTGTAGGTTAGAAACAACAACATCCATGGCAGACCACACTGTTTGGCACTGTTTGGTCTAATGACCACTTTACCCTTAAACTTTGTATTGTTGCACCACTTCACAGACAAATGGAGGCACGTGCTTATGGTTTTGGATCAGGACTGGTCAAACCAGCAGATAGTGGGACTTTTTCCAGAGAGGGATTTCTGTCAATGAGGAGGTCAACAGCACTGCTCATATGTTGTGAGCTCCTTCTTTCTTAAATCAAAAGGATATAAGCAGTGATGAAATCTCCAGTAGGTCTTTTGAAAAAGTTAAAGTAAAACATTAGCCTGTACACTTTACTGCCTTTGTGACAAGGGAGACTGCTGAAGACGGCTAATGAGACAGTCGAGTACAAGTTTGGAGTTGTTTTTGGATTCTAGTGTGAATGGAGATATTTTGTAAAACAGAGGTTGTCTGGACAGAATAGTTTTTTTTAAAACAGAGGGAAAAATATTAGTTTTTAAAAACATCTGTATGCATGTAGACAGGGCCTATGATGAAGTCAGAATCATAGCTGTCTATCATTCCACTAATTGAACATGTGTGAAATTTATGATTTCACACCTGTTGTAAACAACCACACGTTCAGTCTCACACTCAGAATGTTCACACGACATTTGAGGAAATCGATTTATCATGTTAGTCCAGCTAAAACCGGACTTTTAAAATACATTTAAACATGTTAGTCTGACTGAAATTGTACTAAATCTAATTTCTTTAAGTCGGACTAACACACCCAGATATTGCGAGCTGAATTCCTCTTCCATGTATACAGTCAGTCGGACCTTAACTGGCCTAGGCACTCTGAGCATTGACCTGAAAGTTGGTAGCATTAAATGTGTAGCAGAGGAAGAAGCTGGTGACAACATGGTGAAATCTACTGTATATCCAGAGCCATGCATTTTTGGACGGACGAAATGTACAGAGCTGTAAAGTTGTCCACCATGGTACTAGTTTGCCGCTAGCTAACTGTAGCTAACTTGTTTGTCAATTGTTTGGTCTGTGACATAATAGGTCAACGGGAAAAAGGTCCAATACTAATTAGCTGAAAGGGGACATATCATCATATCACTATCATAGCGGAGTTGGACATACTTAAGTCAATAAATCGACTCCCCTCCCGTGCTTGCATACTGGGACAAGGACAGTATACAAGCACGGGAGGAGAATCAAGCTATAACCGTAGCTCAACTTAATTGTGCATTAAACCTATTGACTACTATTAACATAGTGTCAGTGAGTTATGATGGAAAATGTTTATCCAAAACAAATTGTCAGACACTCTGGGTCATTGTGAAGAACATGTCTCATTAGTTTTAATATTTTTACAAGCTGAACAGTTGTTTAATAGAGAAAAAAATCAGCGGATACATTACATTAATGTATCATCTAATGAAGTCAGATATAATAGTACAACAGTCACAGGAGACGCTTTGATACTTTATCTTTTTGATCAATGTAGGACTTTAATTGTAAAGCGAAATTTGTACTTGTGCAGCAGACCCTACGCCATAGCCTACGCATGTCGCCTTCGTCGTTGTGAGCATTTCTACTTGTGCAGTGGTGTTTCAGTGTCACTCTGCAGTTACACCTCCAAAGCACTTGTCGGCAGTGGGGTTTTTGTGAGATGTTAAGTTTAGTTGATTGAAAACACACTCAAAACACACATTAAACATGGCTTAATAGAGACAAATTCAAAGACAAGTACACAAATTGCCTTCACTATAACTTGTAGCATTCACAGCCAAAGCGCTCTTTATCTGGACGTCTCCCCCACAAATACAACATGCTAATGTTATTAGCACAAGGCTATGGCATTGAACTTTGAACTCTTCTCATATGAAACTAGGGACAACAGCGACATTTAACAAAGGTAGTGTTACAAAATTCGGCTCTATTACAACTCACAAGGTTCACCGTCAAAACAACTGTCATATACTAAACACGTTTTCAAAAAAAAAAATAACATACTAACATTATTAGCTCAAGCCTATGACATTTTTCATTGTGTAGCGGCCCACTTGGAATTAACACGCAAGACGCAGAGAGCTTCGACTGGTGTTCTTTTAATTCTCTCCTCTCTTTTCCCACTGGGTTTTGACACATTCTGTCACCTTATGACACCGTGAAAACTATGAAAACAGACAAAAATACAAATTCTGTGTTATATTTCAGAAAATAATGCATAAATCATGTTCATATTTTTAACTTAATAAACAATCATTTTTAGTAAACTCAAATAATGAATTTTACATGAAATAATCAATTTTTAAACAGTAATGAATTACAGCTCTTATGTAAACAAAATATAGTGACAAATTCTCTTGTTTTAAATAAATGAACCACTCGTTTCACAAGGAATACGCCATTAGTCTCCTCCTACCTCCTTCTGCTTTCCAAGGGCGCTAAGCTTGAACTCGGCCTGCTAGCAGCCTGTCTTCCACACAGACCTCGCGGTAACAGTCCTTACACAAGATATACAAAAAACACGAAGCAAACCACAATAAAATAACTTTCCACAAGTTCCAACACAGCATACAAGAAGTAAATAATTTGTTTGCATATTTTACCAGCTGTGGAGCAACGTGAGCATGTCGTTTTCTGAGACGGGAGCAATAAGTCTGGCTTCGGCAAAACAGGAAGTAGCAAAGAGCGGCGCTCTTCAAAATAAAAGCACAATAGCAAAGTACGAGCTGCACTCTTCAAAATAAAAGCACAAAAAATATGGCAGAACTAAACATCATAAACAAAATCCACTGCCATTTACACATTGTATAAATTAGCCTAGCGACAAGCTGAGATATCCTCTTCTCATATGAAGCCAGGGACAACAGCAACATGTGACAAAAGTAACGTTACAAAATTACAACTCACAAAATTCACCAACATACAACTGGCTAACAACAGCTATAACAAACTATAATAAACACGTTTCCAAACAAACATGCTAATGTTATCAGCACAAGCCTATGGCATTTTACATTGTATAAAGCTGTCATTAACACCCAAAAAGGGCATAGGTTACATACGAGAGTACAAGACCTCATGTTGAGTTGGAGGAGAAAGAGGGAGAAACTTAAACAGAGCTAGTAGACCCTCATGACTCAACATGTAACCCTGGTATCTCTGTTATTACAGAGGAATCTGAGCAAAAATGTATTCTTTTAGTTTAGTTTTCCCCTTAGCAAAGGCTGTAAAAATAGACCCTACATACAGTAATTTATCAATAATTTTATTTTTAATACCAACATAATAACATCAGATAAAAGATATTAAATAGTTATGGCAACACTTGAAATATCTACAAGAAAGGTGTATTCAGGGATGCACTTAATTTAGAAACACAAGGAAGTAAATATTTAAATTCAATATTTTACAGACTATGTGATGATCTGATGAGGCTTATCTTTGTGGAGGTGTTTGAGAACCCAATGCTATTTGCTGAGGAGATGCAGAAAATCCCAGTGACCAGCTGGATCCGGAAACTCCTGGCATATCCGGAGTACAACACAAGACAGGATGGATGCCTGAATATAAAGAATTGGATACTATGAGTGTTGCAAATAAAACGCTGCTGTGTTCATATTTATGTATCTATCGATTGTATATTATTTACAAAGTTTTTTGTCATTTTCTTTTTTTTACATTTGCTAAAAATTTGACAGAATACTTACTTGTCATTTCTTTATTAGTGGGTTTTTTTGGGTAAAACCTTAGTGTTCAGTTTTGAGCTTACACAGTTGTATCTCATTACATGTCATAAAGACTCACTCTTCTTCAGTTCTATGACTCAAAGGTCCATAGTCATAGATATTTTGTGGGGTGTACGGATTCAAACAGGCTCCTGGCTATTGTATCAATCTGTAGGATGAACTGGAACCTGGTTCATTACCCCAAAACCTAATTGGTAAAAAGGAAAAAAGAAACAAGGCATACTGTTTTATAAGTAAGCAAATAAAGACTCAGGAGACAACATCACCTCATAGAACAAATACAGATCCAGGAAGCAACATGTGTTTTACTATGAATCTTTGATTTCATACAAATTATGTTATCACAGGAGAAATACATTGGTACATTGTACATATTGTAGATTACAAACACAAGGTGAAGATGATTATAAAATACAGCTACATTTCAGTAGAATTAGTAAACATGACAGTTAAGAAATCTCAATGTACCAGTAATTTTTATTAATTTGTTTCTGTATAATATAGAAATCTGTCAACCTGCTGTGGTAAAATTGATGAATTTACTTTTGTGTTTTTTTTTTGTTTATTTGTTTTGTTTTTTTATTCATTCTTAATTTCCAAAATTCAGGACCACATATGAAAACATACAAACGTACGCTATCTTCAAGACCCCCCCACCCAATATCTTCCCATACCCCACATCTCCATTCAGCTAACATAATCCACTTGCACTTCATGGATGAAAAAAAAATAATAATAATTAATTTTAAAAAAAGGAGGCAAAGAAAATAATAATACAGGCACATAATAATAATCATACAAAAGTGCTAATAAATCAGACAGGAGACTAAAACAGGGTACATAGGTCAGGCCTAATTATACTCTTAAAAGGTCTCCATTGTTTATCAAATGTTGTTTTCTGCAAGTGTAAGTGATGAGTGATCTTTTCCATACAGTACAATTCCCTTAATTTTTGTAACCACACTGCATGAGTAGGGGGGACTGTATCCAGCCAGCGAGTAGTGTTACATTTGATAGCTGCAGTTAATAGAATCTGGAGAAGGTAAGTATGTGCCCATCATTCAATACCATCTGGTATTACTCCAAGTAGTGCTACCATGGCGTCTCTGGGCAAGTCAGTACCACAAACATCCCAGAGCATTACATATATGTTGTCCCAAGTCTTAAGCTTTTGACATGCCCAAAATGTATGAACATAGTGAGCTGACATCTCTCTGCATGCCCTTCAGCAAGCACCAGATGCAGAATTATCAAATTTACATGTTATATGAGGTGTCCTAAAGAAGCATACAATACGTTTCCATCTGAACTCTCTCCAAGTGTTTGATCTGGTGACCATGTGAGACCTTGAACAGATCTTATTCCAGTTCTCAATGGGAATTGGTTCCGGTAATTGTTGTTCATTTTCCCATTTGGATTTAATATAGTGGGAGTCAGTCTTATCCATAGTCAAAAATGCAGTGTACATACTGGAGATAATTTTGCCAGTTGAGTTATTAATTTGTAGATTCATCAACAGCCTTTCAATTGCCTTGGGAGCTTGAATCTTAATAAGGTCTTCTTTTTTGTGTAGGAAATTTCTAACTTGTAAATATCTATAGAAATCTGTCTGTGGAAGATTAAAGTCTTTTCTTATTTGTTCAAAAGACTTCATAGTTTGACCTAATTGATGAAAAAGCTGATATACATAAATCAACCCAAATCTTGACCAGTTCTTAAAGCCTGTGTCCATGTGAGAGGGGATAAAGTCCCTCATGGACCCAATGGGAGTAAGGGCTGAAATATGGTGGGGTAAATCATTTTGCGTCTTTTGCACTTCTTTCCAAATTTGTAATGGATTTAGTCCATTTATTCATGTTGTGCTCTCTCTGAGAAAACCCTAAGAAAGGCATTTCTGCTAATACATGCTGACAAGCTGATTTCTCCATGTTCAGCCACCAATTGTCTACATCATTAATGATCCATACAGTGAGTGGCTTCAATTTGGCAGCCCAAAAGTACATTTGCAAGTTAGGAAGGGCTAAACCTCCCTCCTCTTTTGGGACCTGTAGTGTTTTATATCTGAGTCTTGGTCGTTTCCCCTGCCAGACATATCAGGGGAGACAATCTAACATGTGAAGTGTACCATAAGGTATTTGGACAGGGAACATTTGAAAGTGAAATAACAGTCTGGGTAGTACATTCATACATAATTGTCTCTACTCTCCCCAGAATGGAAAGGGGTAGTGTGTGCCACCTATCTAGGTCGTCTTTTATTGTTTTAATCAATTTCTTGTAATTGGCCTAGTATAGTTTATCTAGTGAGGCGGTAATCTGAATCCCTAGATACTTGATGCCAGCCACTGGTCATTTGGATTCACTATTAATTTAAACCTTTTGAGAAATTAGTCCATTTATGTCCAAAGCCTCTGTTTTATCTCTGTTAATCTTGTAGCCGGAGAAGAAACCTTATTATTCTATAAAGTCTTTGATTGCTGTTATGGTACTAGAAGGATTTTTGAGGTACAACAAAACATCATCGGCATACAATGATACCTTGTGCTTCTCTCCATCATCTATAATTCCTTGTATTGTATTGTTATCCCTTATCATCTGTGCAAATGGCTCAATACATAAGGCATATATCAATGGAGACAGGCTACAACCCTGTCAGGTCCCCCGTTCTAGATTGAAGGCATCTGACATGAGTCTGTTTACTCTCACAGATGCTTGTGGATTGGAGTACAAGATTCAGATCCACTGAATAAATTTGGTTCCAAAACCCAGCCTACTTAAAGTTTGAAATAAGAATTTCCAGAACACACGGTCAAACGCCTTTTCGGCATCCGAAAATAAAACCATTTCACCATCTGTTAAAGGTTCATCTAATTTGGAAGCCAAATCCTCTGGAAGTTGCGTTAAATGTATTCCCTGTAGAAAAGTTTCGATCTTCTTAATAAAGTCCAGATCATCTTCATTAGGTGCATACACATTCACTAATGAGACCGCAGTACCATTGATTGTCCCGTTTACTACTATAAGCCTTCCCTCATTGTCTTTATACTCAGACGTAGGTGTGAAATTCACACCTCTCCTAATCAAAATTGCCACCCTCCTTCTCCTTCCAGATGCATGAGAAGAATAAAACACTTTGTCTGCCCACGTCTCACCAAGCTTTATATGTTCAGCATCTGATATGTGAGTTTCTTGTAAATAAGCTACATCACAGTGTAGTTGTTTGAGCTGAACTAATATTTTTTTCTTCTTTACTGGGCTATGTAGACTTCTCACATTGTAACTTATGACTTAAATGCCTCCCATTGTAACCTGTAGTAATTATTTGATAATACCTCTGATCCTGTCCAAGGAGTTATAACAACAAAAGGGAAATGAGACGAAATACACAACAAATGAAACAGATATGACCACAAAATACAAGTTATAATGACAGTAATATAGTACATGTGTTTCCTGGTTAACTGTAAAGTCTGAACACAACAGAACAACAATTACCCCAAAAGACACGACACCAATTGTGCAGTCTCAAACTCCACAATAAGACAACAACAAAGAGATACAAAATCCTAAGGATTGTCCGACCTGTCCTACCTGCGCCCGGGCCATAGGTTGGCCAATGTTACCAGATGTACGAAATGTTGTCAAATGTCCGTCTCCACTGCTACCAGAGCCGCTCCTGTTCCACCCCCTCTGTCCACCCCTCCATCTGAACTATTTTGGCCGATCATTACATACAAGAAGGAGAGAAGAAATATTGTCCCAGCCTATCCGACCATCAACAACAAAATTTAAACCCAAATACAATTAGAATTTTTTGAAGGAGAAGAGAAAGAAAAGGCAAAAAAAAAAAAAAAATCAAAAACAAAACAATTTGCATCTTCAGTGTCGGAGCTCCGGCATCTCAATTATGAGTTGTAACAATGCTAGATTTCAGTCTATCAAAGTTGCTGTAATAAAAGTGATCAGGTTGACATTAGTTAAAATGTTTCGAATAGCAAGATCATAAGCTTGCCGGGAATGATAGCTGCTCTATATTCATTTGGTCATTTACCTGGAGTCTCATTTGGTGGCTGCCAGCTCATTCATATCCTGTATCATGGCGCGGCTCATTTTACCTGCCGCACGGCCCTTGCTCCTCGCGCCCGCTGTCTGCCACCCTCCGCGGTGAAGCTCTCTGTCCAGGCACCTGTTTCTCAGTCAGCTTGGTCGTGATGCCGGGTCCCTGTAGACCCTCCGCTGCCTCCCACACGCGGTAAATCCAGAATGTCTTTGAGAAAGCCGTCCATCCACTTAACTGTATCTCCTGTCTCAGATCCCTCTGGTATACCATACACACACAGGTTGTTTCTTCTCATGAAGTTTTCCAGGCTCTCAGTTTTCTTCCATCTGACGGTCTCTCTGCATGAGATAGTGGAGGAGCCGGTTTGCACTGTCGCTTATGTTATGTTGCTGGATTTGCTGGTCATTCCGACACAATTCTACACCGTTTTAAAATGTTTTAGGGTTAAAGCTTAAAGGCAGGAGATAGATTTCTATCAGGGGTGGTAAGAGCAGACCAGCATGCAGCCATTTGGTTGATGACATCACCGGAAGCCCCAAACTTTTGTGGTTTTAACAGGGAATGTGTTAGTAGCAGAACTGGTAATAACTTTGGTATTATTACCCAATACAAGCGACATTAGTCTGATCTTAGATAAGCCTGCTTAGATAAAAAAAAAGGAGTTATGCTTTACACCACATCAAATAACAGCTGAGTGCTGCTGTTGGTGTTTCCACGTTATGAAGTAACTGACTAGAAACCTTTTGTACTCTGCAGCAGACATTTCCGACTTCATTCAGTCAGAGGACAGACAGACAGGCAGACAGTCAGATAAGTCACAGTTATCATGTTACAGCTTAAATTTAGGACTGTTACAAAATAAAAACTTACCACAGTGAAACGTCCTGCTCCAGTCTTTGTTACAAAGGTGCTTTGGAGTCTATCAGCTCGTGTTTCTTCACTCAAATTGATGAGGGCAAATGGCCGCCATTGTTAGCGTAGCCACAGCGTAGCTTTAAAAGCTCATGTAGCCACCGGAGGTGAAATTCAGTTAAGGTAAGGGGCGTGACATTTCCAATACACGCTCTCAGCATTGCACCAGTCACAGACTGAGTAAGCCGACCAATCAGGCTGTTGGGGACAAAATCAGCTGTTCACAGAGCTAATTACCGACCTCAAACATGACTGCCCGAGGGTTCATTACACCACCCGAACACCCTCTCCATCCCTCCTTTATCGCTGGCTCCTCTCATCTTTCTCTGACTGTCACACCTTCATATAGCTAATTCATCTACCCATCCATCCATCCATCCATCCTCATCCCTGTGTGTCTTTAATCAATGCTTACACAACGTGCTAACTGTTGGTGAAGATCTGCCAAATCCTTCCATCCATCTTTACCTCCATCTCTCTCCACTTTAATGTCTCCTTTGTCCATATGGCTGGGTCACTCTCCCCCTCTCCCTCCCTCCTCCTGCAGAGAGGTTGGGTTTGTTAATAGCCCATATGGCCTCATCATATGCTGCCAGTGAATTCTAATGACAGGAGACTGGCAGTCGCCCCCTTGCTGGCTGTCTGACTGCGACACCATGCCAACCTGCCCTAAATAAAAACCTGCTGAAAGTCATCAGAAACACACGCACGAGTCACACTCTCTCCTCTGTTGGAATAATAAAGAAATAAGATCTAAAAGTTAGAAAAGGAACTTATTTACTGATATATAGTCAGGAAGCACCAGTCACACTGTTGCCTGAATGGAAGAAGAAGAAAATATCTGCACTGTACATTTCTGCAAACCACGAAAATGTTACATTTGTCCATTTTACATATTAATGTTTCTAAAGTGTAGTAGTGTAGTAGTATATGAGTTGACTTTGTCATCAAAAGGATGGTGGATAGTGCAACACCCGTCGAGCTGCAGACCACTGTCCAAGACCACAATAAAACTGGTTGTGTTTTAGCAACCCGCTGCCATTTTTCCAGCTTTGTTTTGTTTTGTTTGTCTGTCTGTCTTTACAGCACAAAGAGTGCCAGTTTTTATTTTTCCTGAGACACCTTTACATTTCCAAAGGGGATTGTTCTCCCAAAAGTTGGTATTTTAAGCCAGAACATGATCTTAGCCAGGGACATAAAATGCCAGGAAAAAAAAAACACTTAAAAGAGACACAGAACAAACAAAAAGACACACAATGGCTTCTAAGAGACAGAAAACGACCAAGAAAAAACAACAAAAAACAAGCTGACATCAAAGGGACACAAAATGATGATGATGACAAAGAGAAACAAAATTACTTGCTTACTTGCTTTACTGGGCTTTTAAAGTTTTCACCCTTTTCATCAATGTATCATTTATGTCTTGATTCTGGCTGATGTAATATTCAGATGGTGAAACAGATGGTGATATAATAGTATTTTTTTTTTTACACTTTTATTGATTTTCAGAGAGAGTGATGATGGAGACAGATGACAAATGTTTCTCAAACATCTTTAGATGTGGAGGTTTACTGGTCATACTTAGTCCTCTTTATAAACCTGAATAGTATCTTCTGTGTCTCTGGTGGAGAAAATAATAATAACAATGATAAAAATAAATATAGCCATAAGCGGCAATTCCGGAGTTCAAGCCAGCATGGAAGTTGAAAGCTGGGTAAGATCAAGACCCTTGACAGTTTATGATACCTGTGTTAAAGATAAACAACAGGTTTTATGACAATCAAACAGATGCTCATTCATTTATGGCCAAATCTCTACTGGGCCACGCTCTTCTTTGGGAACTCTGTCGTTATTGGTCAACTGCAGAAACATTTTGGGGACATGCTTTAATGGCTTAGTTAAAAAAGCCCACAGAATTTGTTGATGTTTGAACAAACCCTCACTGATTTATGGCCAAATTTTGAGGAAGACCATTGCACTTGTTTGGAACTTGTGGTGCCCCCGATTGACCAAATTTCAAAATTATTTTACACATGTGGTTCATATTTATTATTGAACATACCCTGCAAGTTTTGGACAATGAATTTCTGATTTGTATTATCCCAAGCCCATTTTTTTGCATTTGTGGTGCCCTCTAGAAGTCAATTTTTATGGAATTTTCGGGATATACCTCTCAAGACATTGCTTGCAAGGTCTGTGATGATTGACCAAAAGGTTGTGGAGTTATGTGCTAGGCCACGCCCCCTCTGAAGTTCATTGTTCAATATCTTCAATAAGGAGTGAGATATCAATGACAGTTATAACGTTGGTGATAAAATTCTGAAAAAAAATCTCACATCATTCTGCTGATTTCAGGTATATTGTTCAATATTTTGGTAACATTTGTTTGAAAATGAGATGAAATAGAAAATGTTGTGCATACAGTACAAATTACAACAAGATAATGAATATCACTGTGAGCTAACCGTTAAACCGATTTGAACACCATTTGAAACATGACTTATAATATCCAAAGAATGTCTGTGGCAATGGTGGTTGCATTTACATGACGACTTTTGGAGATAGCTGTTAATTAATTTTGCATATTCTTAAAAATACAGAGTCACAGACTTCTGACGTACTTCTGGTAATGACGTGCTGACGTACTGCGGTAAGCGTGTTGTGTCATTTCCGGTGTTTCTGTGTTGGTGTCTCTCAGCTGCTGCAGCGATCTCTCACCAGCTACTTTTCTGCTTTTTCTCCTCACTTTAGCCGTTAAATATCCACTTCACTTCTTAAACCTCACTAGTTGTAGTGTTAATCACTCTGCTTCTTTAAACGACTGTCTTATTCATCTTTGCTTGCTCACACACTCTCAGCCTTGTTAGCTACCTTAGCTTAGCACCTGTGATGGCTTCCTCTCCTGCACTCTCTTGCTCAGTGTGCCAGATGTTTAGTTATTCCTCTGCCTCCTTTAGCGATAATGGTACATGTGAGAAATGTAGTTTATTTTCTGCGTTGGAGGCGAGGCTTAGTCAATTAGAATCTCGGCTCCGCACCATGGAGAGTCAAACTGTAGCTGCAGTAGTTAGCCAGTCCCCTCTAGCCGGCGCGGAGCCACTTAGCCTAGCCTCTGTTAGCGGTCCTCCGGTAACTCCTGTGCAGCCAGGAGACTGGGCGACTGTCCGAGGGAAGCGTAGTACCAGGCCGAAGCCCTCGGCTCACTACTAGCCCGTTCACGTTTCTAACCGTTTTTCCCTACTTAGCGACACACCCGCTGAGGAGAAAACTGGTAATTGGCAGCTCTATTTTGAGAAACGTGAAGTTAGTGACACCAGCGACCATAGTCAAATGTATCCCTGGGGCCAGAGCGGGCGACATTGAATCAAATTTGAAACTGCTGGCTAAGGCTAAACGTAGATTCAGTAAGATTGTTATTCACGTCGGCGTTAATAACACCCGGTTACGCCAATCGGAGGTCACAAAAATTAATGTTGCCTCGGTGTGTCAGTATGCCAAAACTATGTCGGACTCCGTAGTTTTCTCTGGACCCCTGCCAAATCTGACCACTGATGATATGTTTAGCCGCATGTCATCATTCAATCGCTGGCTGTCCAGGTGGTGTCCAGCAAACGATGTGGGCTTCGTTAATAATTGGAAAACCTTCTGGGAAAAACCTGGTCTGATTAGGAGAGATGGCATTCATCCCACTTTGGATGGAGCCGCTCTCATATCTAGAAACCTGGACAAGTTTATTAGTGATCTAAAACCGTGACAACCTAGGGTTGAGACCAGGAATCAGAGTTGCAGTGTAAAATGCTTCTCTGAGCTTCTAGAGCAGTCACCCACCCATAGTGTCATACAAACGGTGTCTGTCCCCCAACCTCCTAAATTATTTAAATATAAAACAAAGAGGAGTTGTACATAACAACCTGATAAAAATTAAAACCTCTTCTGTGACAGAAAGACAAAACAGGAGAATTAAATGTGGACTGTTAAATGTCAGATCGTTATCTTCCAAAGCAGTGTTAGTAAACGAATTAATATCAGATAATCATATTGATTTACTCAGCCTCACCAAAACCTGGCTGTGTCAAGATGAATATGTTAGTCTAAATGAATCCACTCCTCCCAGTCATAATAATACCCACGTTCCTCGAGGCAGCGGCCGAGGAGGGGGAGTTGCAGCCATTTTTAACTCTAGTCTATTAATCAGCGCTAAACCTAAACTACATTATGAATCCTTTGAAAGCCTTGTCCTTAGTCTTTTACATCCAACCTGGAAAACCTCTCAGCCTCTTCTATTTGTTATAGAGTACCATGCTCCTGGCCCGTATTCAGAATTCTTATCTGAATTCTCAGAGTTTTTATCCAGTTTAGTCCTGAAATCAGATAAAGTTATTATTGTAGGCGATTTCAATATTCACGTGGACGTTGATAACGACTACTCGCTACTGCGTTTACCACATTATTAGACTCCATTGGCTTCAGTCAAAGTGTACATAAGCCCACTCACCGTTTTAACCACACCCTCGATCTAGTTCTGGCGTATGGAATTGAGATTGATAACTTAATGGTCTTTCCAGAGAATCCCTCTCTATCAGATCATTACTTAATAACTTTTGATTTCTGTCTACTTGACTACGCGCCACTCAGTAACAGCTACTATACTAGGTGTTTATCAGATAGTGCGGTAGCAAAATTTAAGGAAGTGATTCCATCGGCGTTAAATTCAATATCCTCTGTAACTGAGGTTTCCCGTACTGACTTTAAAGTCTCCCACATTGATCATCTCGTCGATAGCGCTGCAGGCTCACTGCGAACAACGCTTGACTCTGTAGCACCTCTTAAAAAGAAGTTCGCAAAGCAAAGAAAGTTTGCTCCCTGGTATAACTCCCAAACCAGAAAATTAAAGCAAATGTCGTGAAAATTTGAAAGGAATTGGCGATTAACCAAACTGGAAGATTCTCGTTTAATCTGGTTAGATAGTCTAAAAACATATAGGAGAGCCCTCCGCAATGCCAGAGCAAACTATTACTCGTCATTAATAGAAGAAAATAAGAACAACCCCAGGTTTCTTTTCAGCACTGTAGCCAGGCTGACAGAGAGTCACAGCTCTATTGAGCCTTGTATTCCTTTAGCCCTTAGCAGTAATGATTTTATGAGCTTTTTTAATGACAAAATTGTAACTATTAGAGACAAAATTCATGACCTCCTGCCGTCTAACAGTATTAATCTGCTTTCAAACACAGCTATAAGTGCTGATACATATCTAGATTGCTTCTCCCTGATTTCTATTCAACAATTGACCTCAATGATTTCTTCATCTAAGTCATCAACGTGTCTCTTGGACCCCATCCCAACTAGGCTAATTAAGGAAGTCTTACCTTTTGTTAACACTTACATACTAGACATGATCAATATATCTTTATTAACAGGCTATGTACCACAGTCTTTTAAGGTAGCTGTAATTAAACCTCTGTTAAAAAAGCCCACATTGGATCCAGAGGTGTTAGCCAATCACAGACCTATATCCAACCTTCCCTTTCTCTCAAAGATCCTTGAGAAAGTAGTCGCAGACCAGCTGTGTGACTTTCTCCATGATAATAATTTATTTGAGGAATTTCAGTCGGGATTTAGGGTGCATCATAGCACCGAGACAGCACTAGTTAAAATTACAAATGACCTTCTGATTGCTTCAGACCAAGGACTCGTCTCTGTACTTGTTTTACTAGATCTTAGTGCCGCATTTGACACAATTGACCATCAAATTCTGCTACAGAGACTGGAACATTCAATTGGCCTTAAAGGTTCTGCACTAAGCTGGTTTAAATCGTACTTATCCGATCGCTTTCAGTTTGTTCACGTTCATAATGAATCATCTTCACGTACTAAAGTTTGTTTTGGAGTACCTCAAGGTTCAGTGCTCAGACCAATTCTATTCACGCTATATATGCTTCCCTTAGGTAACATCATTAGAAATCACTCCATAAATTTCCATTGCTATGCGGATGATACACACAGGTAAAAAAGGAAAACAGTAAAAGTTACTTACACACAATGGCGTCATTATCCTCATCAAGTAAATCCAGACTTGCAGAGAGAGCTCTAAGTAAATAGGAGGTCACGGCCTCGTTATGAGGGGAGGTCAGTCTGTGAAAAACAAAATGTATGGTTAAGATCGCTCAAGAACGTATCTGAATGTTTCCTCATACAGCAGAATGAAAGCATATTCTTCGTAGTGCATACAATTTGTCTCCGAGTTGAGGAGACGGCGTACTGCTTCCTGTAAATTACAAGACCAAAAAAATTTTATAAACAAACTTAGACTGGTTCTGCTTCTTCATTTGTTCTTTTACTTTTAGCTAAGCTAGCAGTCACCAAATATATTCTTACCGCAATTTTGGGATTGTGCACCCGTCTTCTCTTGTTACAGTTAGTCTCCTCCACACGGTTTTTCGAACCACATAGCAAGCTGGCGAGACAGCCCACTGATAGCGTTCAGCAGTTTCTTCTCGCCGGTCTGCGGACTGGCTGAAAGGGGTTGATCGTGTCCATGCTGAGGAGTTTCTGGGGTGTTGAAGGAGAGATGTCATCCAGCCATTGTAGTTCACGAAACAGCGAAGCAGCGAAAAACATGCGAAATGGAAGAGAATGTCTGAATATACAGGAGTAAAAACATGACTGTTGATATGCTCGTCTTGCGATGTCTTCCGTTTGAATCATGCCAAGCTCGCACGTGATTGGATGAAGGCTAGAAGGCTTATCGGGCTCCTCCAATCACATGCAAGGTCATTGTTTGCGGAAGCGGTCATGCCACTATGCACAGTGGTTGAGCCTGTTGAGACTGTGATGTTGTTTGCATGGAATGCACATTTGACCTTTGTGGCAAAGCCTGATTAAAACTAATTGTTGAAATAAATTGTTTTGTGTATCTTTTTTATTTAACATTGACCATTAATAATGACCATACACAATAATTAATCTGGCATACTTTCATGAAATAAATCAATTCAAGCTAAAATTTAAGAGTCTATAATTAGGCTATACTAAGCCTCATCAATTTACACCAGAGATTTTCTTAAAATGAAGTTAATACCTTTTAGAAAAATGTCACCTCTGGATGGGGAGTGAAACTCCCTCTGCTACCCTGATTTGCGTTTCTATAGCTCACAGCATTTTCATTTACATGTGAAAACCTCCCCTAGAATTAGGGGAAGGGGGGTCATGGGGGTACAACTGCCAAGAAAGGGCCCACGTCAATTTCCGACAGTTCCCGGCAGTTTTCTGTGTTGCCTGCAAATTGCCACATGCAATCGTAAACCTGAAATTCCACGACAATCTACAGTGCTGCTTACTGACGAAAATCCCACTTTTCATGCAGTGCAACAGGCTGATGAATCTCTCAGTGGTGGTTCTGTTGGAGCTGACAGTCCCCTGGGAGGACAGGATAGAGGAGGCCCATGAGCGTAAGAGGGCCAAATACCTTGAGCTGGTGGAGGCCTGCAGAGGGCATGGGTGGAGGGCCCACTGTAAACCAATTGAGGTTGGCTGCAGGGGGTTTCCTGGGCAGTCCCTACATCGGGCACTAAGGCTCCTTCAGAGGGTTGCAAGAAAGAAAAGCCACCAGGAACATCAGTGAAGCAGCAGAAAAAGCTTCTAGGTGGTTGTGGATCAAGAGCGGGGATCCATGGTGTAGCGCGCCGCTTGGACACAAGCCGGGGACTCATCACCCCCGGTTGGGTCGCCTAGGCGAGCGTGTCTGAAGATCAAAGACCGGAAACACTGATGATGTGTCCAAGCAGCACCAGTCAGGTGTTTTTCACAACTATCTTAAGACTGGCCTGGCCAGTGACCTCCAGGAAAGGCTGGATGATGACCACGAATAGAGTGGAGACATCTGGAGAGACAGAAGACAGCATGGAGAGACAGCAACCGGGGCAGTGAGGGTTAGCATCCCGAGCTGCAGCTCCCGTGTGGGAGCATCCACACTAAGCTACGGAAAACCCTATAGAGAGATACGCCCAGGGGTACCCGAGATGGGGGGGGGGGATGAGCACCCCACACGGACGGATTTCCTGGTACAGAACATGAGCAATGGATTATCGATGATGACAGCAACCTGTTTTTGCGGCAAGGTTTGCAAGAACCTCAGGGGTTTGAGGATCCACCAAACCAAGATGGGCTGCACAAGGAGGAAGCAAGCTGAGCAACGCACAGAGTCAGTGCCAAGCACTGTGCCTGGTGAGACGGAGGAGGAGCAGGACCCGGAGCAACCCCAGGTCCAAGTGGAGTGCCATACAAAGTTTACAAGCATTGCCCAAGACTCCTAGAGAGGCTGTGGAGAGTCCTCAGGGTAGTATGGCGGAAGGGGAAGGTAGCCAAGCAGTGGCGACATGCAGAAGGTGTCTGGATACCAAAGGAGGAGAATGCGAGTGACATCACGCAGTTCCGTACCATCTCTCTGCTAAAGCAAGATCTTTTTCAAGATAACTGCTAACCGGCTGACAGAGTACCTCCTAAGGAACTCCTATATTGACACCACAGTGAAAAAGGGAAGAGTCCCAGGTATGCCAGGCTGCTTAGAGCACACAGGAGTGGTCACCCAATTGATCCGTGAGGCAAGGGAAAACCGAGGAGACCTGGCAGTCATTTGGCTTGACCTTGCCAACGCCTATGGATCCATTCCACGCAAGCTTGTGACAACAGCCTTGACACTACACCATGTTCCAGAGAAGACCAGAGAACTCATACGGGACTACTACAGCAGTTTCAGTCTGAGATTCACCTCTGGAACTACAACATCTGCGTGGCATCGCCTGGGGAAGGGCATCATCACTGGTTGCACCATATCAGTGGTGTTGTTTTCCCTAGCGATGAACATGCTTGTCAAGGCAGCAGAAGTGGAATGCAGGGGCCCACTGTCCAGAACTGGCATTCGTCAACCTCCAATTTGAGCCTTCATGGATGACCTCACAGTCACAGCAACATCAGTGACAGGATGCCGCTGGCTCCTTCAAGGACTGGAAAGGCTCATGTCATGGGCGAGAATGACTTTCAAGCCAGCCAAATCCAGGTCCCTGGTCCTGAGGAAGGGGAAAGTGGAGGACAAGTACCGCTTCTACGTGGAAGGAGCCCAGATTCCATCAGTGTCCGAGAAGCCGGTGAAGAGCCTAGGGAAGATATTCGACAGCACCCTGAGATACACAGTGGCGGTCCAGTCAACAAACAAGGAACTGAAAGTATGGCTATCAGCAGTGGACAAGACAGGCCTCCCAGGGAAGTTTAAGGCATGGATATCCTGCCGACACTTCTCTGGCCACTGCTGATATACGAAGTCCCAATAACCATTGTGGAGGGCTTTGAAAGAATCATCAGCCAGTTCCTGCGCAGATGGCTGGGCCTGCCAAAGAGCCTAAGCAGCATTGCCCTTTATGGGCACACTAACAAGCTGCAGCTTCCCTTTTCCGGCCTGACGGAGGAGTTTAAGGTCACCAGAGCCAGGGAGGAGCTGCTTTATAGAGACTCATCTGACACCAGAGTCTCCTCCGCAGGCATCATGGTCAGAACTGGAGGGAAGTGGAAGGCTCAGGACGCAGTCGAACAGGCAGAAGCAAGGCTGAGGCACGGCGTCTTGGTAGGTTCTGTGGCAGTCGGACAAGTCCCCTCTATGACAAAGCCCAGGGGAGAGAGAGACGCCAGCTGATCCAGGGAGAGATCCGCGCAGAGGTGGAGGAGGAGCGCGCCAGCAGGACAGTGGCCATGCGCCAACAAGGAGCTTGGATGAATTGGGACCATGCATCCACCTGGAAGATCAACTGGAACGAACTTTGGAAGTCAGAACCAGCAAGACTCAAGTTTCTGATCCAGTCAGTGTATGATGTCCTCCCAAGCCCATACAATCTGCATTCCTGCGGTCTAGCAGAAACATCAGCATGCCCACTGCGCCTGGAAAGAGGTTCCTTGGAGCACATCTTAAGTTGCTGCATTAAAGCCCTGGGAGAGGGGAGATATACGTGGCGCCATGACCAGGTGCTGAAGGCAGTAGCTGACACCATCTGCTCCAGGATCCAGCAGAGCAAACATCAGCTCCCAGCAAGGCACAACATCGCCTTTGTCAGAGCAGGGGAGAAACCTAGAGTGGAGCGCAAGGTCCAAACTGGGCTGCTAGCCTAGGCTCGTGACTGGCAGCTGAAAGTGGACCTTGGGAGGCAGCTCAAGTTTCCAGACCACATCGCTAGAACGTCACTCAGGCTAGATCTGGTCCTAACAGACAGTTCCAAGCAAGTGGTTCTGTTGAAGCGGACAGTCCCCTGGGAGGACAGGATAGAGGAGGCCCATGAGCGTAAAAGGGGGCTAATTACCTTGAGCTGGTGGAGGCCTGCAGAGGTAATGGGTGGAGGGCCCGCTGCGAACCAATTGAGGTTGGCTGCAGGGGGTTTCCTGGGCAGTCCCTACATCGGGCACTCAGGCTCCTTGGCATCAGAGGGTTGCAAGACAGAAAAGCCACCAGGAACATCAGTGAAGCAGCAGAAAAAGCTTCTAGGTGGTTGTGGATCAAGAGGGGGGATCCATGGTGTAGCGCGTCGCTTGGACACAAGCCAGGGACTGATCATCTCTGGTTGGGTTGCCTAGGTGAGGGTGTCTGAAGATCAAAGACCCAAAACACCCGATGACCCCTAGGTTCATCACTGATGATGTGTCCAAGCAGGTGTTTTTCACAACTGAAAGTGCAGTTTCACTTTCCTTTTATCACTTCACATATCAGCTTGTTGTGCTATTAACCAGAGAGAGGCTTTATCGTGTTAACTGTCGTCTATTGTTCTGTATGGATTCAGACAGGTGCTGTTAAAAAAAAATTAGTCAACTTTATTTACAGAGAACATTTAAAAACAACATGTTGACCAAGCAACCCAATCAACACAATACGTGTTGGTATTTTATGTCACTGCACACTTTAAAATATGTTATATTTGTATGTTATTATGTAGCGCACACAGTTTAAGTTTTTGTTTCTTTCCATTTTTTAAAATCACTATGGATAACAGGTGGTTAGGTTTAGGCACAAAACCACTTGGATGGGAATAGATGGGATAGACAGGAAAATATCATGTTTTGACTTAAAATACCAATTATTTATGGCACTATACTCGCTAGAAACACCGTGAATATCACGGTAGAAAACAACTGTTATTTTGTGGCACCATCCCTGCTGTAAATGCTGCGATGACTCAGTAGAAAGCAACTATTTTTGTGACACTTTCTCCACTGAAAATGCTGCAATGTTTTGGCAGAAAACAACCATGCTTTTTTGTGGCACTGTTCCTGCTGGAAATGCTGCTATGTCTCAGTAGAAAACAACCTTTCCTGGTGGGACTTTCCTCGCTGAAAATGCAGTGTTATCTTGGTAGAAAACCACCATTTCTTTATGGCACTATCCCAGCTAAAAATACTGCAACGATTTGGTAGAAAGCAGACATTTTTGGGGGGCACTATCCTCACTAAAACACTGTAATGTTTCTGCAGAAAACAAGCTGTTTTTGTGCACTATATCCACTGAAAATGCTGCAATGACTTGGTAGAAAACTACAATTTTTTGTAGCACTATCCCTGCTGTAAGAACAGCGATGGGTAGCCGAAAAAATACCCAAGTTTGGTGCCTGCCAAGTGTTAGGAAACCCAGCAATGACTTGCTAAAAAACAATAGCATTTGTTGTTTGTTGGTCTTGAACAGTGGTCTACAGCTTAGCAGGCATCTCACATGTATGAAATGTATAAGTAAAATGTATCTGTGGTTTGCAGAAATCTACAATTAAAGAAAAGAAAAGATTAGGACCTCAGTTTTATTCTGGAAGGAAGCTTTTTACAATCCAGGATTTCATATCCTCAATACAATTTAAAAGGGAGATAACACAGCATAGATCACAAGGTTTCAGAGGATGTTACATTTTCTGAAAGTAGACCCCAAAGGCAGGATACGTAAGGAATAAAAAAGGGCCAAACATGGAGCCTTGTGGTACTCCACACATTAGTGATTGTAACAGAGACTGCTTGGTCTTTAAGAAAAACAACTGTACCAACAAACTGTAGGGGATGTTGGGCCTCCAGCTGCTGATACATTGGTGCTGTAACAAAAATGCAAATAGAGGAAGCACCTGCAGGTTTGTAAGATGGTCAAAAACACCTGAAGGAACAAATTAACTGATATTATTCATGTTATTATTGCTTGTGTGTTGTTACAGTACACATAATGTGTGCTGTGTTTGCATGCAAGTGGTTGTTTTGGAAAGCTCTGAATGTGTGCTGTTTTTAAACATTTTTTAGCCCCTAACCACTTACCTTAAGGTGCTTTTCTTTTTGCCTGGCCACCATTGTTATTAAGAATTTGTCCTAAATGATTTGCCTGGTTGAATAAAGTTTAATAAATATAAACTAACTAACTAACTAACTAAATAAATAAATAAATAAATGTAGCCAGGTGAATTAGAGACTTTTTATAGGGTGTTTGATAGCCTGACATGATAAAAATTGAGGCATAAATAGTGTAAAAGTTGTTTGTTCCAACTAAGGTAACACTGTCCCTTTAAGAGCAGCGCAGGGCTAAACCCGCGATAACACGGAGTTCCGAGGGGACCTTAAACACCCGAAACCGGAAGTTAAAAAAGCAACCGCGAAACATGGGACCACTAAGATGTGTATCTTTGTCTGTATAGAGGAAAATATACCTGTAAACGTTAACTTAACACAAAAATAGTCAACGGCGCCGGCAGATGAGGTGATGATTAAGTTTTCTGAGCAAGGCTGATGAGTGATGATTCTGTGTTCTTGATGATGTTTGTAGACTGTTAAAACGTGTTTAGTGTGTCATCTCTCCACCACGCTGAGGGAAAGACTGAACGCTGGGGCAGCGTAAGTGGTAATTTATTACACTTATGGGTGGAAACAAAGTTTATGGTGCTTTATGCTAGTTGTTTACCTGAAATAAGTTTTGTATGCTTTTGCCTAATTTTAGAGGGGAGAAATGCCGTGTTGATTTCCTGGTGTGTGTGTCCTCGCATGCAGGCTACACACTGGAGTAAAAGAGAGTTTTTTTTATTTTCCTGTGAACTTTATTTTTTACTTTTGTGAAAATGTTGGCAGTATTTTGTTCATAAATGCAGAGTACATTTCCGCTAAGGTAATATGCTATTGAAGTTACTGAAGTACTTGAATAATTTTGTGGCTTAAGAAAATGTATTTATTTGCATTGTATTTTTGTTTTGTTGCCAGGAAAGAGCCACTACTGTTGTCTATATTCTGTAGTAGCCTGTTTATTGTTTTGTAGTTGGTGATCAAGACATTACACTTTAAAGGTGCAGATGTATTAATGGGTTTTTTTTTTTGGCATCAATGCTAACAGAGTACAAGAGTTAACAGTTAGAGTACCAGTTTTGCGTACAGAAAAGCAAAGTAGCCATCCTTTACAATTACCACTGTAATTACCTGCAGTCCTCAATCCACAGTATTAATGCTGTTCTTATGTTTTTATAAGTTCAGTCGGGGAATAAAGGCCCACATAAAATTTTATTCCGTGTCCGGTCCCGTCATTTTATTACCAGGCCACATAAAAATACAGTAATTCAACATCAGTCAACATCATGGAAGCATGAGTCCCACTTTTTGTGTTCCCTAGTGGTGGAAGACACACTCAAATATTTTACTTAAAGAAGATGTGTTGTGCTTTTGGGGGTTTTCCCTCTTCTTTAGTGTGTGATATAGCATTTTTATGTATGTATAAAGTCTGCTAAATAAAAAAAAAACAAAGTCCATGTTCCAGGGAGCTCTTTCTCCCCACAGACAAACAGTTCCTCAGCTGCCTGAAACGGCTTGTTCGCATTCCTGCCTTTACTTCCGTGACTTTATTGTCTCACAATGTAACACATTAGCTATGCATACAGTGCCCGGCCACTGAGCTGCACCCCCAAACAAACTCCATGCAGAGGCGGAGCAGAGGCTGCAGAGTGACTGAACTGTTAAGGAGCTGTTGAGGAGATGCCATGTGTAGGAGACACTGCTCTTGTCAATGTGACCACAAATGACCCTTGTTTGGACTGCCAAAAGAAGAAGAAACAAAGAATAAGTGGTTGGAATTTATTTTTCAATACTGTTCCTGAGCAGTAGAACCAGAACTGTTTATTGTGTTCCATCCATTTTTCTGAGGACTGCTTCATGGCCACAGTTTACAGCAGGATTTTCACAGCAGTTACCACTTTGTTGGACAAATCTGGAGGTTCGGGATCACAACCTGTAAGTATGCGTTATGAATTGTGAATTTGTTGTGTAAAACAAACAAGGAAGCTGCCACTGAGTGTTCAAGTGTGGAGTAGATGGCTGTAGGAGCTAACGTTAGGTTGTACACCCAGTGCTTAGCTGTAAGCCTCTGGCTGACCAAAGTTAATGTTTTAAAATGCTTTTGCTACCAGCTTACAGTAAAGCCATGTTCACACCGGACCTTTGATTTTTGTCGCTGTCGCTCATATCACTCCTTTGTTGTCGCTCAGCTGCAGTCGCTCGTCAATTTGGCACAATTCGCCTTGTTGCTTTGATGACGTCATTCAAGCAAAACGCTCTTTTCTTCCTTATTGCTCCGTTATTGACCGGTATTGGTTCAGCATGGCTGACATTGTACCTGTTGCCGCCGTTTACCTGCTGTGGAAGTCCCACAAGCGCCGTACAACCAAGTGTCGTCGGTTTTGGGTCCACAATATTCTCCAGATCTCGGCGAGTACCACCAGCTTTTCCAGGAGCTGCGTCTGGACGCAAACCGCTTTCAGCGGTATACGCGGTTGACCGCGGCCCAGTTTGACGAGCTGCTGGCAAGAATCGGAGGCAGAATTGCCTGGTTGGACACCAGCTACAGGCGCTCCATCCCAGCTGAGGAGCGCCTGGCTATTTGGCTCTTTTAAGAGCCACCCACACAAACATAAAGAGCATAATTCCTACAATATTGTGTACAATGCAAACATACACCAAGACGTCATACACAATTCGATGTTTTTCAAGAAGTTGTTGTTTTTTTTTAGATAAACGTACCAGAAATTAAATTAAATGAACAAAATGTCACAGTCAAGAGGATCAGCAAACCTTTCAATGCCTCATGTCAATATTCAAGTCAGCTTTTTAAAATGTATTTAATTTTACCGTGCGCATTTTTTTCGCTGCTTCACGTCTCCATTGAAATTGACAATTAGCACTCTTAGTACACTCTTAAATAATAAATAGTATATAACTTTTAGTCTGCTACATTGTTGACTCTGTAATGTATTTTTATAAAATATGGCAAAAGAAAAGACATAAAGACCGAAATAATGAGAGGATTTTTTTTTTTATGCTGCTGCTCCCCTCCTCTCTGCAACTCGGGAAATTCATTTCATTGAGAAACACACACACACACACACGCACGCGCGCCATGCGCACACGGACATATACGAATGGATGACGGATGTACAGCTTGAGGTTATTGCTACAATACAGATTAATACACAAAGCAAAAACTCTTAAACCAAACAGGCTAGCTATGGGCACGAACAAGTGCAAAAATAACTGCAGAAAATAACATGAAAACAGGACCCAACAAGCAAATGAACAACGGCACGATCAGCATCTTGGAAAGCGCTGCGGTGCCTAGGAATACGCTTCGGGCCTTACGGGCATGGGACTGCAAAACATAAATAAATATATACATGCTTGGTAAGTAGGCTGCGAGATTTTCAATATTTTACAAAATAAACACAGGAACAGAATCCGAACATTTATGTGGCACAAATCACCACTCTTCTCTCAGGCTCTAGAGCACATATTTACCTATTTTGAGAAATATTTTCATTTTCAAATAAATATTTGGAAATGAAAATTTATGTTTTGGTGTACGTTGGTGAGGTTTTCTGATATTTTTACCAGAATCTGTAGACGGTGCATCTGGAGACGGTGTGGGCGTGCTGCTGCTGTCTACTGGTGTTTTCGCTGTTGAGATTTATTACATTCGGGTTTTTGCTACACCATTGAATGTTCTTTGCGTTTTACATGGATGAAAAGTCTTTGACAGTACAGCAATTGTTCTACCTGGAGATGATGTGTGAGCTCTGTCAGAGAGACTTCTGCACTGGACTGACCAGTCAGTTCAGTTCAGTTCGCAGTGTTATAGATATTTTGTCAGACATTATATGTAAGTATGAACAATAACATAAAAAAAAAAATAACCGCGGGAAAACAACCCCGCTAAATGTGTCATTTTCACCGGCGGTCTGTGTGACCGCTGTGGCTGTCGGAGGTATACTCATATACTCAAATACTCATAAATCTTATGTGTTTTATTTTAGGACCTTCTAAGCTTCAGAAAACATACAAGACACAAATTTAGGAAAAGTCATGGAAGGAGAGGATTGGAGATTTTTTAAAAGTTTTTTTTGAGTTATTTGAATTATAAAAACCCAAAGGGTCTGTCAGACCGTCTTGGCGGTTCTAGTGTTAAAAACACACCAGCAGCAGCGCCCACTGATCTGTACTGAGACTGTTGTTATTCTGTCACGTGAGCTAAATGACTGCTGTGTGGAAAACTGCTGTGGTGCAGACGGATGATTTTGAAAAAGAGAGTGAGAGGATGTGGCCGTAGCTGCCCTGACGACCCTGCCGTTTCGTTACATTTTCTCATTGAAAAACTATAGAAATGGCATTTAGATGATGTTCTGTATAATAAATGAAGTGAAATAATAAAAAAATCGGTTATAATAATCAACCTCTCAAGTGATCAAATTGACTCGGGACCAACGTGATCACAGTTTCCACTGTATTTGCTTGTGTGTTTCTTTTGAATGTCTATCACACAACATTTAAAAAAAAACTTACCATTAACCCCCATCTGTTTGCTTATGTCCCTCCACACAAGTTCTTGGGTGTGCGTTTTTTTATAATCATTTATTGTGTGGTCCCACAGGATTCTGTGGGATGACACAAGTACCATTAATCTGTCGACGTCCACTGCCATGTCAGCGTATCCAGAAGTTATTTGCTCTTCAGGACCGGTGGATGGTTTCAGTTGTTGTCATACGGAAGCACAGAGCCCTGCGGCAGCCAATCGGCGTTGAGCGACAAGCGACTGACAACAAGAGAAAGAATGTTGACTTGGGATTTCTCAACTCGAGCGATGAGCGATTTTTCGCTCTGTCGCTCGGAGCCCGAGTGATTTTTCACCTGAGCGAATAATTGCTCAGTCGCCTGTTTGCATTGACTTAATATGTAAATGCCTCGCCAGCGACAAAAATAAAAGGTCCGGTGTGAATGCACCTTAAGTTACACTGCTAGCTGGGTGGTGTCAGTAAGATGTATTTAATGATTGAATTGTGGAAAATATAACAGTGGTAACAATGTGGAGCATGTCCATATTGACAAAAGTTTCAAAATTTCTATTTGTGATGCCCAACCGAAGCAGCTAACTAACGCTAGCTCAAGCACATAGCCTACAAGACGACAGCAGTCAGACCTGGGGTCGAATTAAGACCTGCATTTATTTGTCAAAATGTGTGGCTGCACTCGCAGTTTGACTGTGAATCACCGTTTAATATACATTTTATGGAAGCTGTTCTAAGTGTTTTTTTACTTTGAGCTCTGTTACATGGAGATAGTTCACAATGTCATTACCAAACATTGCAGTTAGATTAAGTTATACAGCGAGGGAGGTATTTATGTGATGAAAAGACTCTACATGTGTTTGAAGATGTTAGTGTGGTCTGCTGATTTTACAGTGGACAACATTGTTTTGCATTTCAGCTGTTGACTGTTTTCATGTAGTGCAATATTAGTTTAAGTCACTTAATTTTCCTTTGACTTTCAGAGTACATCACAGCAGGGCCCTGGTGCCCAACACCTCTCCACTACAGCCAGATTCCAGGATGTAGGATGCCACACTGAGCCTCCACAAAATGTCTCAGTGGGCACACAGTCTGTGCTATCTCAAAAGATGGTGGTGATCAGCATACAGCTGTAAAGGGCTACTCTGAGGGAGTAGCCTTAGAAGCAAAGGTACGTAAATACAGAAATTATATGTGTTTTTGTGTTTGAGATGCAGTACCTAGAAATATTTCACGGCATTGAAATGCTGTTTCCCAAAAGCTTCAAGATATACAGTACAGGCCAAAAGTTTGGACACACCTTCTCATTCAATGCGTTTTCTTTATTTTCATGACTATTTACATTGTAGATTCTCACTGAAGGCATCAAAACTATGAATGAAAACGTGGAGTTATTTACTTAACAAAAAAAGGTGTAATAACTGAAAACATGTTTTATATTCTAGTTTCTTCCAAATAGCCACCCTTTGCTCTGATTACTGCTTTGCACACTCTTGGCATTCTCTCGATGAGCTTCAAGAGGTAGTCACCTGAAATGGTTTTCCAACAGTCTTGAAGGAGTTCCCAGAGGTGTTTAGCACTTGTTGGCCCCTTTGCCTTCATTCTGCGGTCCAGCTCACCCAAACCATCTCGATTGGGTTCAGGTCCGGTGACTGTGGAGGCCAGGTCATCTGCCGCAGCACTCCATCACTCTCCTTCTTGGTAAGATAGCCCTTACACAGCCTGGAGGTGTGTTTGGGGTCATTGTCCTGTTGAAAAATAAATGATCGTCCAACTAAACACAAACCCGATGGGATGGCATGTCGCTGCAGGATGCTGTGGTAGCCATGCTGGTTCATTGTGCCTTCAATGTTGAATAAATCCCCAACAGTGTCACCAGCAAAACACCCCCACACCATCACACCTCCTCCTCCATGCTTCACAGTGGGAACCAGGCATGTCGAATCCATCCGTTCACCTTTTCTGCGTCTCACAAAGACACAGCAGTTGGAACCAAAGATCTCAAATTTGGACTCATCAGACCAAAGCACAGATTTCCACTGGTCTGATGTCCATTCCTTGTGTTTCTTGGCCCAAACAAATCTCTTCTGCTTGTTGCCTCTCCTTAGCAGTGGTTTCCTAGCAGCTATGACCATGAAGGCCTGATTCGCGCAGTCTCCTCTTAACAGTTGTTCTAGAGATGGGTCTGCTGCTAGAACTCTGTGTGGCATTCATCTGGTCTCTGATCTGAGCTGCTGTTAACTTGCGATTCTGAGGCTGGTGACTCGGATGAACTTATCCTCAGAAGCAGAGGTGACTCTTGGTCTTCCTTTCCTGGGTCGGTCCTCATGTGTGCCAGTTTCGTTGTAGCACTTGATGGTTTTTGCGACTCCACTTGGGGACACATTTAAAGTTTTTGCAATTTCCCGGACTGACTGACCTTCATTTCTTAAAGTAATGATGGCCACTTATTTTTCTTTAGTTAGCTGATTGGTTCTTGCCATAATATGAATTTTAACAGTTGTCCAATAGGGCTGTCGGCTGTGTATTGACCTGACTTCTGCACAACACAACTGATGGTCCCAGCCCCACTGATAAAGCAGGAAATTCCACTAATTAACCCTGATAAGGCACACCTGTGAAGTGAAAACCATTTCAGGTGACTACCTCTTGAAGCTCATCGAGAGAATGCCAAGAGTGTGCAAAGCAGTAATCAGAGCAAAGGGTGGCTATTTTGAAGAAACTAGAATATAAAACATGTTTTCAGTTATTTCTCCTTTTTTTGTTAAGTACATAACTCCACATGTGTTCATTCATAGTTTTGATGCCTTCAGTGAGAATCTACAATGTAAATAGTCATGAAAATAAAGAAAACGCATTGAATGAGAAGGTGTGTCCAAACTTTTGGCCTGTACTGTATATTTCTGCTCACATTATCACATGCCTTTGACTTTGTTATGGTGTTAGAGCAGGGGGAAAAAGATACACATGCACTGGTGTGTGAGTTTGTAAAAAACTGAGTGGCAGGTGGTACCCTCTATGGTAGCCTTGGCCACCAGTGTATGAATGTGTGTGTGAATGGGTGAATGTGACTCATAGTGTAAAAAGCACTTTGAGTGGTTGGATGACTAGAAAGGTGCTATATAAATGAGGGTCCATTTACCATTTACCATATTTTCGTTCATTTGGACTTTTAGCTGTCATCAGCACCTATAAAGGACATAGGTTTCAAACTAAGTACGAGACCTCATGTTGAGTTTGAGGAGAAAGAGGGAGAAACTTCAACAGAGCTAGTAGACCCTCATGACTCAACATGTAACCCTGGCGACTCTGTTATTACAGAAGAATCTGAGATGTCATAAGTTTTATATTTTTTGTATATGTTACTATGAGCTATTAGCAGAGTTTTTTGTTCGAAAAGTAAAGCAAAATGTGTTCCTCATACAGTAATTTCTTAATAATTGTATTGTTATTACCAACATAATAACATCAGATAAAAAAATATGAAATAGTTATAGCAACATTTGAAATATATACAAGAAATGTGGATTCAGGGAGACGCTTAATTTAAAAATGCATGGAAATCAATATTTAAATGCAATATTTTACAGACTGCCGATGACCTGATGAGGCTCGTCTTTGTGGAGGTTTTTGAGAACCCAGTGCCATTTGCTGAGGAGATGCATAAAATCCCCATCCCAAAGGACCTGGCATCCCTGTATGAGAGACCCTCAAAGAAGAAAGTGGTTGCCTTACACATTTCTCACTTCAGCCAAGGGGCAGCTGGAGGCCAATGCAGTTACCAGCCTGATCAGGAAACTCCATATACAGAGTACAAGACAGGACTGAATGGACCCCTGAATGGAAAGAATCAGACACTATTAGTGTTGCAGATAAGATGCTGCTGTGTTTATATTTATGTATATACCTGTTGTATATTATTTAGTTTTTTGTATTTTTCATTTTTAACATTTGCTAAAAAAATTAATTTCCTTTGACAAAAGATTTATTTGTTATTTTTTTGGTATAATGAAACCTAAGTGTTCAGAATATTTTACACAGTTGTATCTCATTACATGTCATTAAGAACTCACTCTTCTTTAGTTCTATGCCTTAAGGGTCCATAGTCAAATCTGTAAATGTTGTAGATGTTCTGCAGGGTGCTACGATTTTTATGTTGGAACATCAAGGAACACCACTGACCACTGTGAGTTTCATGGCTTTGAAAACAAACGTTTAAGGTGGTAAAAGGACAGATTTACACATGGCCATAGACAGCATTGTTAAGCCAGGCAGGGGAAAGCCAAATTCTCTCAAATTCTCAGAGAAGGAGCAATCGTCAAGATTTTGGTCTTAACCACTCTATTTCATCATAAACAACCCAGGAATGAGGCTCAAGGTGCAAAATACCGGACTTCTCCTTTAAGTAAGAGGTCAGACAATGGACATACAGTTGTTACCATAATGTCAGACAAGTTACAGTTATCATGTTACTGCTGAAATATAAGACAACTACAAAATAAAAAATTTACCATTGTGAAACGTCCTGCTCCAGTCTTTGTTGCGAAGGTGCTTCAGAGTCTATCGACTTGTGTTTCTACACTCAAATTGATGAGGGCTAAAGGCCACTGTTGTTAACTTAGCCACAGCGTCGTTTTAGGAGCTCATGTAGCCACCGAAGGTGAAATTCAGGTAAGGGGCATGACGTTTCCAATACAAGCTCTAAGCATTGCACCAATCACAGACTGAGCGAGCCAACCAGTCAGAGCAGACTGGGCTGCTGGGAAGGCAGAACATAAGCCCAAACACAGTGTTTCAGGAAGAGGTGCTGCAGCAGTGGGCAGTACAAGACAAATAATGTGTTTTTTGAACATTAAAGCACCTAAAATTATTCCATTAGACCCCAATATTACAAATATGACCCTGAATATAAGCATAATAGGCCTTCTTTAAGTAACAGTAATAATACCAGCGTAGAAATTCTCTCTTACAAGCCCTGCATTCAAAATCTTACTTGCATAAAAGTACAGAAGGATTAGCATCAAAATATACTTAAAACACCTACAGTAAAAACACTCATCATGCAGAATGGCCCATTTCAGAATAATGAATATTGTATAATAAAATCTTAATTATTCATGTAGAACCTTGAATTCGTTCCACTACTGCAAAATATACATCACGTGGACTCTTGCAGAGACTCTTGGTGGTGCAGATGTGGAAGAACAATTCAAGGTCCTGCACAATAATTCTTCTAGGACTCCTTTACAACTGAAATATATTCCTGAGGGACTTTACCAGCAGAGTGACGACGAGGACCTGCCAAATCTCTATGAAGTGTAACCTCACGAGAAAAAAAACCTGACAATGAAGAATGCGTACATGAAATCATTTGAGTCATTCAGAAACACAGCTGTCATTTTACTGTGAGAGAATGAAGATCTGCCTGTAAGTGATTGTGATCTGGTTTTGTTTCATGTTGTCTCACTTCATGATCTAAACTACTATCAGCACGTCGATAAGCTCAGATCAGCTGCAGATGCTAATTATTAATGAACCTTCACGCTGCTAATAAATAGATCCTAATCAATTGCCATGTTGGATTCATCTGCAGAGAGTTTACTCATCAGGCTGCTGAGGAGGAGGAGGAGAAGGAGGAGGGAAGGGGAGAAAATGGCGAAAAAGATGGAGGAAAGGGAAGGTGAGATATTAAAAAAAGAAAAAGACCAGAAGAGGAAAAATAGGAGCACAAAAGAGGAGAGGGACAAAGGTGAGGACAAGGAAGACGACAGGACAGGAAAGAAGTGGTGTCTATGGGAGGAATTTGAGGAAGAGATAAGAAAAGTTTGAAGACACATCACAGGAAGGAAGAGAAGAAAGGAAAGATGACAGATGGTCGAGAATTTAGAGAAACTGGAGAAATAAAAAGGATGGAGAACAGGTCAAAACAGAGACAAAAGAAGGGGGAAAGAAGAAAAGGTTGTTAGAGAAGAGATGAAAGGATGGCGAGGAGGTAATGAAGGAAATGAAAATGTGGATGAAAGATGTATGTTTCAACAGGAAAGGAGAAAATGAAATTGGGGGGTGAAGTAAAGAGGGATGGAGAGAGGTGATTGGAGGAGGAAGAGGCTGTGTAACCTGAGAGACGGTAACCACGGCAGCAAAGCTTTTGACCTCCAATCATCCTCCTCAGATGGTTTCCATCTGTCCTTATTATAGAGAGATTATGGAAGAAAGACAGAGTGAGAGACAGACAGAGAGAGAATGTGTTTAAAATCACAACATAATCAACATGAGTAAAATGCTAAAGCTAAGCTAATGAGTGAAATAAGGATGTCAGTTACCAATCAATTATCGATTTAATGCTGTTAACACTTTAAAGACTTGGTTTCATGGATGGCTCGCTGACTGGGACCCCCGGCCTTCATCTGTAAAATGTCACTTAAATTAGCATGCAATGACTCAAAATGACCACAAAAAGATACAAAGGTACTGGAATAAGACATAAAATACCTACAAAATGGGCAAAATAACCACAAAGGGACACACACAACCAAAAAAGACACAAAATTACTTCAGAGACCCAAACAACGTCAAAATAACACAGATTAAGGAAGATAAAAACTTAAACTACCTTAGCTGTCCCCACAATGTGGTGTAGAAACTGTTCTTTGTCCCCACAATGCAGGTCTTGCAACCTAAGTGTGTCAACAACTAGCAAAACAATACTGAAATAACGAGTTAACTAGAGAACCGATATGAAATTAGATGCTATGCCAACAAACATCGTTGCAGTGGTTTACTTGTCAATGGATAGCACCCACCTGTCACTCAAAGTGGACATGCTCTTAATCATGCATACCTTTAAGCCTTAACAACTATTAAACAGGTGAGTTACAAAATAATTCACCCTCTGTACAGTTATCATGAATGTTGAAATTAGCTATAGAGACCAAAACTGTTTTTTGTAGCAGGCTGTAAACATGTTTATTTCAGCTTTAAAGTTGGACATTTTAACATGGGGTCTATGGGGATGACTCACTCTTGGAGCCAGCCTCAAGTGGACATTAGAGGAACTGCAGTTTTTGGTACTTCAACGTCAGCTCCATTTTTCAGTCCTGGTGGTTGCTGCTTCATAAAACCTGTGCACAGTGTTTACTGTGATACAGCTCACCCTCTTCATTATGGACATATGAGGATAGTACTTGTTCTACTTCATTTTATCTACCAAAGGACAAAGTTTCTTCTAATTAAATCAGCAGTGTCTCTTCAGACTCTAGCAGGTCTGCTCATTAAAATGTAGCTCCACCAAAAGTTAAAATCTCCTAAGGGTGCCTTTGGATCTCCAGTCTCACCTTAACCCACACAGAAAATGTTGTCTCTGCACTAATATGAATTTTCAAAGCACTAACTCATATAAGAGGGCAATATTGTTAATTAAATGATCAACTTTGAAAACATACAATTCTTTTCAGTTCAAAGAAATAATAGTATGTTTTGGAGAAGTACAATTCTTTTTTTATGCTTCAACATTCAGATCCATTATCATGACTGAAGTGACTATCAGCAGCCTGTAAGCTTAGCTTTGCATGAAGACTGGAAACATGGAAAGCCTGGCTAGCTTGGCTCTATCTAAAGGTTATAAATCCATCTTCCAGCACCTCTGCAGTTTACTGATTAACAGGTTAAGTCTAGTTTGTTTGATTCGTTTTAATCTTCTGTTCTGGCTGGGATGCAGTCTGCAGCCTGTAAGGGGACGCTAACAACTCTTTACACTATATTTTAGTGACATATTGCAGGTGCAGAGTTGTTGCAGGTTTCAGAGTTCACACAGAGGTTTCTGAATCAGATGAAGGTTCAAGCCTTCAGCTAAACACATCTCCTGTTTGTCTGTGAGAAACACACCATCATTCACCCTGCAAGGCCTCAAACTGTGTGTGTGTGTGTGTGTGTGTGTGTGTGTGTGTGTGTGTGTGTGTGTGTGTTTGTGTTGAATGGTGTGATCACACTGTGCTGTATCCAGATGGTTTGCATCGTTTTGCCTTTGGTCTCTGAGCAAACACACACACACACACACACACTCATGTTTGTCAGTGGGAGGAGAAAGTGAAGGCTGAACATTATCTGCTTTTTCAGTCTGACAAAAACTAAACAACTGAGTCAACAAAACTAAAAAATGAACAAAACCTGGTGTCACTCCGAAGTCACCGAAAAGCCAACACTTGGTCAGTGACTCCCGGCATCAGACACTAATGAAAAAAGCTGTCCTTTTACATCACATCACATTCAGCAGGACAACAACAAAAGCGAAGGCGGCAGAAGTCTGAGTAGGGTGGGTGGGAGTGGTGAAGGATGGGTCCAGATACCCACGCGGCCGGTGTTCAATTTCTGTAAGATTTTTCAAGGCAAAACCCTGTTCTTTTTTTCTAAACCTAAATATGTGCATGCCTTTGTTGTTGAAGACAACATAACATTAATTTGCGGTGTTGTACAGGCGTAGTGCATTTATTTTGAAAGAGAATGTATGCAAAGTGTACATTTCCTCTGAAAAAGTGTATTTTGAAAACAGACAATGTATGTAACAGGCTGAGGTTGACACTGCATCTCAGAATGTCAACAACCAATGCTCTCAGGGTACCTTTCAAATTGTATCTTAATGTGGAAAGTCCAGGACCAAACGTTGATATGTGCCTTCAAGAACAATCATAAAAGTGGTGTTCATCTGTGAAGACTATCTTGCTGAAGTAAGTATCATAAATGTTTTTTTCACCACACAGCTTGTTTTGGCAATGTTCAGGCTGTTTTTGCAAATTTTGCAGCTGCTTTCCTATGAAAAAGTAATGCACACAAATTTGTACACATGCCACTTATTTGAAAGGCTGCAATCACATGACCAATGCGCTGATGACAGAAAACAAGGACACTGTCCCGAGTGCTTGTAAAGAGGCAGGTTGGGGTGGTGGATGGATTACAAAAAAACGGACTTTAGCACGTGACTTTCTGGTGGAGTTGTGTGTTCTGATCAGTGTGAGGTTCTCAAGGACAGAGGAATGTTGTATGCTGTAAAGCCCTCTGAGGCAAATTGTGATTTGTGATATTGGACTTTATAAATAAAATAAAATTGTATTGAATTGAACTTTGATTCGTTTTAAGGTATGTTCTTGCCATGTTTTTCTTCCTAAACCTAACCTGAGTAACTTTATGTTAATTATGTAAATGTATGTTAAGGATGTAATGTCATTTGTGGAGCACAAATTTAGTAGATATCATATGAACTGTTGAGAATACGTTGCGATGTTAACCTCTGTGTCAGCCTACAGAAAAACATCATCCCTGCAGCACTATGTGTGCTTTTTTTTGATGGTTTACATAAAATTGTTTTCTAATTTCTCTTATTTTAGTCTTGTTTTCTTTTCTTTTTTTTGTATATGGCATACATTGATAACTTTTACCTTTAATTTCTAAAACAGTAATGCATTTATGGTGAAACTAATATGGAGATATTTAACATTTAATATAAAATAAAAAGGCAGGAGGGATTTCACTCGAGGTCTCTCAGATCTTGTTTATTTTGATTTTGGCCTTGTTCTGATTGATTTATCACTATCCAATCATCTAGTGGAATTTAGAGGGGCAGGGCCAAAGTTTTGAATCACTAAAAACAGTAGAGCTGCATTACACTAAGTTTTGGATCTGAAACTTAACCTAAACACATAATCAGTGGACTGTGCAACAGAAAGTGAAGCAACAAACTCTAAACGTCTTCACACTGAGGCTGTTTATCCTCCTCGTCCTTCCTAATGTCCTCATTAGTTTGTTAACAGCTAATTACTTTGAAACGAGCTGATTGTTTGTCTGGCTGGACGCCTGCTGGCCTGCTGAGTCAACATTTTACACTGAAATACCATTAACACAAGAACTCACTCACTCACTGTGTCAGAGTGCAGTGTTGTCAGATAGCATCAACACTAACGGGCTAAAGAGCTGTTAGCGCCCCCTGCGGGGTGCAGTGCTCATCACGACCACAGTACGAACAAATACTATTATACAGGACACAAACATGTACAGACTGTCCTGAGGGGACAGTGATAGAGGAAAAATCATGGGTCATTACTTCATCCTCTGAATAGAGATCAGGACATGCCATGATCATCTGTATAGATTAAAAATGTTTTGTCCCCATGGAGACATTTGGTCCTGATGGTGGTGCCCAAGTAAGGGTCAGAGGTAGTGTTAATTACATTCAAAACTATGACGACAAATGTTAGTCAATGACCTTTTTACCTGACTAAGGCCTTGTTTTTTAGTATTTTTGAAAATGAATACTTTCCTGTCCATGTTTGCCTCTTATCCACACAAACTAAGTTTTAGGTCACTAAAAGTGATTTTTGAAAATGCTTTCTATGGTGCAGATTTTTCTTTGTATCCATGTGGATGTGTATAATGGAGGGGTACAATTGGGGATACGATGAGCATGTGCCAGAAACAATAATGACAATTGCAAACTACCTGTACATTTTGTAAGCTCTGCTTGGTCTTGGTCTTATACCCCTTGTCCGCCAACATGGAACCAGTTCTGTCCTGGTTTCCGAAGATGTTTTTTTTTAACCAGAGGAAGAGGCTATCTGTTTCCAAAAATATCCATATACATGTAGACTGGGCCTTAGACAAGATGTTGATGAGCCAAATGTAGATCTTTGATAATAAAAGTTTTGACAAAATGTACGTCTTATTTTCGTTGATGAGATGAAACAAAAGTATTTTCTGATGCCTTATGAGTGGTATGAGTTTGAAGCGCCAAGCAGTTTGTTACAGCTAGTTAATAATCTGTAAAAAATATAAAAATAAAAAACTACTAAATAGTAAATAGCTGTCTGACATCAGGTGCAGATGCTTCCTCTGTGAGCTTTGTTAGATTTGTGCTATATTTAGGCTCTTATGTCTATCTTGCAAGTCTTGGTGGTGCTTTCTGTTGTTGGCATTGGATGGTGGTGGCGTGTGACTGCGAGTCACTCATCAGAATGAGGAAATCAACTCACCAGTCTGTTAACTCCCCTTCTGCTAACTTCTAGATAGCTAACTGCTAGCTAGCCGGATTGAGGTTTTGTAATGTTAACATCAGTAAACATCAAGGAAAAGATGGAGAAGAAATGGGCACCAGCTAAACTACAATCTTGCAAACCACTGCACAGGCACTGGAAATAAACTGGATGACCTCTGTGCCACATAAGTTTCAAACAGGATATCAGGAAGTGTAATATCTTTTGATTCTCTGAAACATGGCTAAATCCTAGACAGCACCATTCAACCAGGAGACTCTTTTTGTATACTGATCTGACAAAGCAGAGGACTCTGGGAGAGGAGAGGATGCCTGACCTTTATGGTGGATAAGGACTGGTTTGATGGTGGGAATCTGAGGTGCTGTCCTGTTCCTGCTGTGGATCACTGCTATACGCTGTTCAGAGGTAGCTACAGCGCAGCACTGCCCATGGTTCAGGAAGAAGCGACCATGCGGCCGCGTTGTTGTGGTTTGGATGTGTGGACAGTTAAATAATTTCACAACCAGAAACCATGGATTTCTAGAACCATCCAGAAACATGGACAATTATAAAGCAGCAGCCACTAATGTAAGAAGAAAGAAAAAAGGACTAAATTACAATGAACAAGGTAAAGGAGCTGATAGAGATCACATTTCACTGGAGTTGTACCTTGTATGATGACCAGAAGAATAAATGATCAGTCAGGACCAGGATATTTCACTTGCCGGAGAAAACACTCTCATCGGAGCAGCATCAGCCTTTGTTGCGAGTTGTGAGCTGTAATTCAGCAGTAAATAATCAGCCGTGTGTCTGACTGTGGATGGTGGAGCTGCTGAATGGAATTGTGGAGTTTGTTAGTTGCAGCAGTGGCTGTTAGCAGTTAGCTCCACTCATTAGCCACTGCATAGTGGCGGAGCAAGCAGCCAACGGCCGCTGGACTTCACAGCTGATCCCTGCAGGACTCAGGCAGGTTAGAGCCTCAGTTTTCTGTGAATGTAGCTGTACTGTAAGTAAACAGTCTGAACGCAGATCAGTTTTCTCTGACAGAGATTAAAGTTTAGTTTGAATCACCATCTGTGAGAGGACACAAGTTTAAACCTCTAGACTAACATGTTGCAGATGAAAAAAAGTTTATTTTTCTGCTTCGTAACAGTGAGTTAGATAAGTCAGAGTTTACAATCAACCTGGGCACAAATCCTAGTTGTCTCAGATTAGTTATTTTTGGTCTCAGAGTTTGAGATTTTTAACTTTTCAAATAATGATCAGTAAGTGTGCACTCGTATCATCCTTTAAAACTATCAAAAAATGCTGGAGAAATGACAGCTTGTAAGTGTGCAGAAATTTTTGTGGTTGTAGGAAAAAATATGTCTTGATATGACCTGTCACTTTGATTTCAATGTCTGATACCTGTATTAGTTTATATTAGTTTAAACATAAAAAAAGTAAAAACATTTTGACTGAAAGTGATGACTTTTTGATGACTGAAACTAGACTGAAAGGCTCTGAGTTGTTGGGAACAACATTTGGGCCTCATGGGGGGGGGGACACCAAAAATGTTGGGAATTACAACAGTATTATTATATAAACTGGAATACTATTTGTTGGAAATCTAGTAGGTCTCACACAGCGGCACCAAAAATGGGGATCTATTCCTCATCAAGGGCCTGACCTTTATGTTAAAATAAATAATAAAATGATCACCAACTGTATTCAGAGACTCTTCCGACATAGAGTTAGTCACTATGAACTGAGAGTAACATACATGTTTAGGAAAACAAAGACGAGAACAAATGTAACACAGAGATGTATCTCAGTAAAAGGAGTTAATCTGTGGAACAATCTAGAAAATGAAATGAAAATGTCTAACACACTAAAGAAGTTAAAATATATTTATAAATAAAAGATCTATTGCAGTATACTTTATTGCGATTGGTAAGATCATGTACAGAAATGTATTGTATTATTCTACATAATTTGTACTGTATTGTGTATATATATATATATATATATATATATATATACGTGTGTGTGTGTGTGTGTATGGTGTATGTACATTATATATATGTGACCAGCCACGAGAAAACCAGCAACAAGTCGGCCCGGCACAAGTCATGTAAACAAAGAAAAATCAATTTATTTTTTTTTTAAATTAGTGATTTTCGTTTTTTTTTTTTTTTTTTTGAAAAATCTGTTTATTGGAATTTTCACTTAGAACATACGTACAAATAACATATTGAATAAATTTACATAGTAAATCCCCTCAGACCCCCCCCATGTTCCCAGATCCTCTTAAAGAAATAGGAATTGGAAAAAATAATAAATTACACAAAACGTTATCCAATACATACAGCAACGAAATAGAACGAAGAGAAAATAGTGTAATATAAGTAAATAAATAAAGAGGAGAAAAAAGAAAAAAATAAAACAAAACAAAAAAAAACTAATAATAATTAAAAATAATAATAATAATAATAAATAAAATAAAATAAGTAAATGAATAAATACAAAACCAGCAATGGACAAAAACACCAGTATTCACCAAATATGTAATTATAAGTACACTTATCCTATGAATGCTGCGAGTTGGGCCATACCAGGGTCAAGTCAAAAGGAGTCCCAGTTTGTGACAGTAGTAAGGTTGTTGAAATAAGTCAGGAAGGGCATCCAAACCCTATTAAATTTGTCCTTATTACCTCTCAGAGTGAATTTGATCTTCTCCAACTTAAGATGGAACATAATGTCCCTGATCCATCTGACATAGGATGGTGGTTTTGGACTCTTCCAATTTAACAGAATTTGGCGTCGGGCCAGTAGGGTAGTAAAGGCCACCACGTTGTACATGATTAATGGCCAGTCATATTCCTCAGGTTTTACACCAAATATGGCTATCAAAGGATGCGGAACAATAATCATACCAAAAACATCACTCAGGGAGTTAAATATTGCAAGGAAGAATGTGCGAAGAGTGGGACATGTCCAAAACATGTGTATTAAGGTCGCCGGAGCATGTTTGCACCGGTCACATGTAGGATCGATATTAGGGTAAATCTTGGCCAGTTTGGCTTTGGTAAAGTAGGCACGGTGCACAATTTTAAATTGTATGAGGCCATATCTGCTACATGAAGAGGATGAGTGTACTTGCTCTAAGACTGCCTTCCACAGAGCATCAGAGAGAAGTGTGCCAAGATCTTCTTCCCAGAGAGTCCTAATGCTGGCGGTGGGCTGAGGATTTATATTGGTTAGTGTATCATAGATCCTTGTGATAGTGCCCTTTAGACTTGCCTTTGTGGCTAGAAGACTATCTAGGGGTGTCTCTGGAGGTAACTCAGGGAAAGGATGGTAACCCTTTCGGACAAAGTCCCTGATCTGAAAATAACGGAAGTGGTGTGATTGGGGTAAGTAAAATTTTTCTGCTAGGTGGGCGAATGATGCAAATACCCCCTCAACATACAGATCTTTAACAACTCGAATTCTGTTCCCGTGCCATGCGCGAAAAGACAAATCTAACTGGGCTGGTGCCATTAGGGAGGCTTTTAGCAGGCCAAATTGCTTCCTAAACTGAGACCATATTTTAAGTGTGTGAACAACGACCGGATTAGTGTGTGATGTACGAATTGTCAGAGGTAATAGGGAAGTTACCAGAGAGTGAAAAGGAAGATCATGCGCCTCTATCTTCACCCATTCAGGTGCCTGTTCAAGAGGACCGGTTTGGACATGTATGATAACTTTCTGAATGTTGCTAGCCCAGTAGTAATAGATAAGGTTTGGCATGGACATCCCACCCAATGTCTTGGGTCTTTGCAAAAAGGCCTTGCTAATCTGAGGCTGCCTGCCATCCCAGATAAAATTAGAAAACATCCTATCAAGAGAACTAAACTTCTTTTTGGAAATGAATATAGGGATATTCTGAAAGAAATATATGAATTTGGGGACAATATTCATTTTGAGCAAGTTAATAGCCCAGCCAGTGATAATGGTAACGTGCGCCAGCGCTCCAAATCTCGTTTGCATTTGTCAATTAAAGGAGAGAAATTTAATTTGTATAGTAGCTGAAAGGAGCGAGGAACAGTGATCCCCAGGTATTTAAAGTGGGACGTTACTCTCTTGAAAGGGAACACAGGTGCAGGAATATTGAGAGCAGCAGAGTTCAAAGGGAAAGCTTCACTTTTTGCATGTTAACCTTGTAGCCAGAAAGCTTCCCGAACTCTTCCAGCCTGGAAAGGACGGATGGAAGGTACAGTGAGGGGTTAGTGATAAATAGGAGAAGGTCATCCACGTATAATGACACCTTGTGCACCCTGTCACCTCGGATTATCCCCTCAAAGGAGCGACACTGTTTTAAGGAGACCGCGAGAGGCTCAATCACTAAGTCAAAAAGCAGCGGAGACAGGGGGCATCCCTGTCGCGTTCCTCGGTACAGAGGGATATAGCGGGCATTGTATAGTACCTTGACCCAAGAAATATAAGTGGGTCCAAAACCAAATCTTGAAAGTGTATCGAAAAGGAAGCCACATTCCACCCGATCAAAAGCCTTTTCTGCATCCAGGGCTACAATAATTTCAGGTGAGCAAAACTCTGACTGAGTGTACATTATGTCAAAAAGCCTGCGGGCGTTAGAGAAGGAATGTCTTCCTTGAACAAATCCTGCTTGATCGGGTGAAATGAGGGCTGGGAGAGCCCTTTCGAGGCGCCTGGCTAAGCATTTCGCGAGAATTTTGCAGTCCACATTGAGAAGACTAATTGGGCGGTAGGACTCACAACGAAGGGGGTCTTTATCCTTTTTGGGGATGAGACATATTGAGGCATGCCTCAGTGTTTGTGGTAGCTGACCGTGCAAAAGGGCTTCATTGTACATATTCAAAAGTAATGGGGAAAGATAGCTAGAGAACTTCTTAAAAAATTCCACTGGAAACTCATCAGGCCCAGGTGATTTTCCAGACTGCATACAGTTAATGGCTTCCTGAACTTCCTCAACTGTCAATGAGTTATCGAGAGTAGACCTCCCTGTATCGTTCAGTTTAGGTAGATTCAATTCCTGAAAGAAGGAGTCTGCCTCCTCAGGCCCAGTGCTGCACTCAGATGTATACAATTTACTGTAATACTCAGCAATGTGTCACTGATTGTTTGTGGTCTGTAACTGTGGAGCCTGAAGCAGTCTGTATTTGAGTTATTTGACGTGACACGTACGACTGGCGTGCCTGGTGAGCCAAAAGTCTACCCGCTTTGTCCCCAAACTCATAAACGGTAAGCCTGGCTCTAAGAAGCAGGTGCTCTCCCTTAGCAGTTGAGGCTAAATCAAATTCAGTCTGAAGACGAATCCTCTTCTGACAAAGTTCGGGAGTAGGTGAAGTTGCATACTGTGCATTTAACTGGGCTATATTATCACTGAGTTCTTTTAGTTTAGAAATATTTTCTTTTTTATTGTGTGAGGTGAAACTAAGAATTTGGCCACGCAGGAAGGCTTTCAGGGTCTCCAGAGAGTACCGTGTGATATATCTGGTGTAGCATTTGTTTCCATAAAAAACTTAATCTGGGTGCTTACAAATTTAATAAAGTTAGAATCGGAAAGTAAAAGAGAGTTCAGGCGCCATGCTCTGTGTGCTACAGGTTCCTCAGGGAAAGACAGTTCAAAAGAAAGGGGGGCGTGGTCAGAGATGACAATACTATGATACATGATGCGGTCAGTAACAGGAATAAACCGGGTGTCGAGAAGAAAATAATCAATTCGAGAGTAGGTATTATGAACCGCTGAGAAAAAAGAAAACACTCTTCCAGTTGGAAAGTTAAACCTCCAGGGTTCGAACAACCCATATTGTTCTATGTAATTATGGATGACTTTGGCTGTCTTGGACAGCGGTCCAAGTTTAGCAGCGGAACAGTCTAGCTCAGGACTGAGGATGCAATTAAAGTCCCCACCAATAATTAAAAAATGACTGTTAACCTTGGGCAGGGCTGTAAAAAATGATTTAATAAAAGCCTCATCATCCCAGTTAGGTGCGTAAATGTTTGCTAAAATTACAGGTTTATTTAGGAGTTTACCAGTGACTATCACATATCTGCCATTTGGATCTGCAATAATTTTCTCAGTTTCAAATGAGGTGTCTTTCTGAATAAGTATAGCGGTTCCCCTGGCTTTTGAATTGAATCTCGAGTGATAGACCTCCCCAACCCAGCTTCTTCGGATTCTGTTAACATCAGCGTTGCGAAAGTGTGTTTCCTGTAGAAATGCTATGTTCACATTCAGCTGAGAGAGGTGAGCTAATACTCTATTTTTTTTTACTGGGTGGTTTAAGCCCTTTACATTCCAAGAAGTCAAAGTGAGCTTTCTATACCTAACCCCAGTCATTAGCAGGAATGGTAAAAGCATCTGTATTAAGTTAAATCCAGGAAAGGAAAAGCATTTTGTTCAATAAGAGATTGATGCAGGTGAGTGTAGCTGGTATTATAATAGTAAAGAACTTCAAAAGATGCAAAACAAAAAAATGTTAAAAGAGAGAAAACAAAACACAAACGAGAGGATACTCCCCCCACCACCACAACACTTACCCAAACCATGTGCTGTGCCTACCCAAATACTACAGAAGCATTTCAGATGCATTAAACCTAACACATGCATCTTGGCACTCCTCACCAGACACCAAAGTTGGAAGTGGCAACTTAATCATCTTAAAGTTAGTAACCAAATAGGAACTGGTTTTTAATGGTAGAAACCGATAGTAACAATAACAATAACGCTAGTAGCAATGAAACAACATTGGCAGAAACAATAATTGCTGTCATTGTCACCTCTATCATTGTCATCACCATCCTTAGTAGAAACACAACAAAAACAAGACAAAGAAAAAAAAAACAAAACAAGAAACAAATAAGGAAAAGAAAAACCCAATATTAGCAATAAAGAATAGAACATGACTTTGTTGGTAACTCAATACAGTGTAGTTGCATATTTGCATTTAGTGCAAAACTTATCACTGTTACAACAGATCACAGTGCACCACACGCTGTAAGTGGTAACCTTAAGTCGTTTTCCCGCTAATAAATGAACAAGAGCGAGTGAAACGGGCATATCTGCATCTGGGACTAAATTATAACGTCATTGGCGGTCCGACATGAGTAATAATCGCAACACATACATAAAGTGGTGGCTTTAGATTATTTATCAAATACACAAAACGAGTGAAATTAAACAAGTCTATGTCTATGACTCAGTTATAATATTAACAGCAGTCCAACACAAACATTAAAGACGGCACCACTTACAGACTGTATTCTAGATGGCAGGGTCAATGTCCTCCAGCCACGCACAGCTTTCAGCGGTCAAACAGCCTGTCGGAGGGCACGCCACCGGCAGATCTGGAGACCAGCCAGGTTAGTCCTCCAATGCAGGCATACCATCGCTCTCTGTGACACTCGGCGCTTCCTCAATCTTCTTTATGTTAGCTTTGAGGAAGGCAGATGCATCCTGCGGTGACTTGAACTCTTGTTTGGACCCGTTGAATGTGAACCGGAGCGTTGCAGGATATGCGAGCGAGTATTTCACACCAGACTCCTGAAGCTGTTTCTTTACCGGGTTGAAAGCAGCTCTCCTTCGTACCAGATCGATGCTGAGGTCCAGATAAAAGCTGATCTTCTGCCCTCTGTATGTCAGCTGCCCAGCTTGCTCCCAGGACAGGCGTAGAATCAGTTCTTTCGTCCGGTAATGGTGCAGATGTAAGATCATGGCTTGTGGGGGGCCGTTAGGCTGCGGTGGTCTGGGAGCGCGGTGAGCGCGGTCCACTGCTGGTTTACGAGGGAAACTATCCTCCCTGAAGACCTCGACCAGAAATGTTTCCATGAAGATGGTAGGATGGTTGCCTGCGCTTTTTTCTGGGAGACCAACCACTCTGATATTCTGCCTTCGTGATCTGTTTTCCTGGTCATCCACACGAGCACGGAGCTTTTCATTCTCAGCCCTCACATCCGGGTAGGAGCGCTCCAGCACGGCAACCCTGCCGTCCACGTTGCTTAAACTGCCTTCCACCTCCTGGATTTTCACGACATGAGAGGAGACTGTGGACTGCAGTGTGGCAACTGTGCAACTAAGCTCTGACAGGATTTCGTCTTTCATATTGTCGAGCATTCCCCTCAAATCTTCACAGGTGAGTTGCAAGTTAGGGCTGGTGTTAGCATTAGCTTCTGTAGCTTTGCCGGAGTGGCTATCGCTAGCTACGGTTTTACTCAACTGGGCTGCTCTCGTGCTGGGCTTTCCGCTCATAATGAGGTCCTAGTATTTGCCAAGTTTGACAACAAAGTCTTATACACAGAAAAGTGTGTTCCGCTGGGATGACTTGATGATTTAAGTTAGTAAATGTAGAATAAGGTGAGGAGCGCAGAACTTTGCGTCTTCACTCCGCCATGACCCGTATATATCATCTTTTCGTGATTTTCGTTTTTTTGCAGAATATGTAAGTTGAAATCACGAAGAAGCCACTCCATGTTTCAAATAACAGTATTGGGGGCCTTAAAATCATAAACTTTGTATTTGAATTTGGGTCGTTGTAGAGAAAATTCCGGGTGGTAGCTCGGTCCTAGTTGGGGGTGTGGCGATTCAACAGTAAGGTCAGGCCAATCAGCTGCACGTTAAAAGGGAACCACATGGCTACTTATGCAGCTGCTCCTGCACATAAAGTAGGAAGCTGCATGTGTTTTCATCATTGAATGAAGATGGACAAGGAAGAACGCATTGCAGAAGAGCTAAATCGTGGCTGTTAGAGCGCAAATCTTTGGCAGTACTTCTTCAACAAGACAGATGCTTCTGGTTATGCCGACACCGATCTCACTTCTGATTCTGAACCCGAACTAGAAGATGAAACTGAAGAAATCGACAAGAGCGACTGCATTACACTGGAGAACATCCCTAATCTACAGTTGACCTTAGCTGAAGATGAAGACGATGAAGAATCCCTCTGCCTTGCAGCGGAGGAGCTGGAGTGTAAGATATCAGAAACTATATCTACTGTAACATTTGAAGGCAATAAAGACAGAGAAATGGAGAAGATCCGTGACTTTGACTGCAAATGCTATGGAGGAAGAAAGGAGTATTCTCTCCTTGGGACACAGTCGTGTAGCCGCAAACTTTCTCCAGAGCTTATGTACAACATACGGATGGATTCTTTAGCTGCCAAAAGAGAGTGGCAGGACATGAGAATAATTGGACACCTTGAGGCGAACAGACGTACGGTAGTTACTTCTGAGATGACTACATCCACCAAGAAGCCCCCGATGAAAAGAAAGCACCCCCGAACATCTTATTTGATTGGTGGCAATGAAGTCTGCAGGAATACTTTTCAGTTTCTTATGGGGTGAGTTTTCATTGACGTCCAAATCATCTACGTTACGTTAGTGTTCATTCAAAGTCACATACAGGGATTACAAACAGTTTTTTCATGCTAGATGCTATGGCTATACCTTACATTGTTTTTAGCTAGCTCAGTATTGTTGTTTTAAAATGCAAATGATATGCACATCGAAACTTATGTTAGATCAGATGATCATATTATAAGCTGTAATGGGAGGTTTAGATATGGTAATGTGAGCATCTGCTATCAATTTGAATAACACACCAACCTGATGACGTGCTTGAATAATGTGTGAATAACACACCTGTGGGTGCTCGTTCAGCAACAGACTGATCCATCCCACTGCGCAATAGAGTGACAGAATTTATTTTATTTTATTTAATATTAGAAATAAGTATCTACATTTGCTCTTTACCTATATTATATTACCTTTCTTGTTCTTCATTTTTATTCAGGGGCTTTTTGTAACAAAAGAATTTCCATTTCAATAAAGTAAATTCTGATTCTGATCAGTCCACTAAAGTGCTTAAGGAAAATGACACTACATCAACATCGACTACATTCATTCCTTTCTCTGGGAACGCCCTGGGACCTCTTCAAAGACCCCTTGGGGTCCCTAGACCTGCTTTTGATAACCATTGTTCAAACTACTACAATAGTTTCTGTCCTGCAGGCTAACAGATACCAGATGTCACTGATAGCTAGAGGGGGTTGGACTCATGTAAATGAGATGCAATGAGCAGCACTGTGTTACCTGGCCTCCCCGGTAGGTGAGAATCTTTCAGGCTGGATTTCTCACTAAACTAGTTTGAGGAGTGCCTACATTCAAATGGCCACATCTTCTTCAAATATTTTCAGATTTCCATGTGTTAGACATTGTTGGAAAGCTTAGAAACTACACTTTCATCTGTCAATAACTCAATAATAATAATAATAATAATAATAATGTATATATTACATTTATATTTTCATCCTTATTTGAATGGCGGTATGTATGTATGTGTTGTGTGTACATACAGTACAGGCCAAAAGTTTGGACACACCTTCTCATTCAATGCGTTTTCTTTATTTTCATGAGTATTTACATTGTAGATTCTCACTGAAGGCATCAAAACTATGAATGAATATATGTGGAGTTATGTACTTAACAAAAAAAGGTGAAATAACTGAAAACATGTTTTATATTCTAGTTTTTTCAAAATAGCCACCCTTTGCTCTGATTACTGCTTTGCACACTTTTGGCATTCTCTCGATGAGTTTCAAGAGGTAGTCACCTGAAATGGTTTTCACTTCACAGGTGTGCCTTATCAGGGTTAATTAGTGGAATTTCTTGCTTTATCAATGGGGTTGGGACCATCAGTTGTGTTGTGCAGAAGTCAGGTTAATACACAGCCGACAGCCCTATTGGACAAATGTTAAAATTCATATTATGGCAAGAACCAATCAGCTAACTAAAGAAAAATGAGTGGCCATCATTACTTTAAGAAATGAAGGTCAGTCAGTCCGGGAAATTGCAAAAACTTTAAATGTGTCCCCAAGTGGAGTTGCAAAAACCATCAAGCGCTACAACGAAACTGGCACACATGAGGACCGACCCAGGAAAGGAAGACCAAGAGTCACCTCTGCTTCTGAGGATAAGTTCATCCGAGTCACCAGCCTCAGAAATCGCAAGTTAACAGCAGCTCAGATCAGAGACCAGATGAATGTCACACAGAGTTTTAGCAGCAGACCCATCTCTAGAACAACTGTTCAGAGGAGACTGCGCGAATTAGGCCTTCATGGTCAAATAGCTGCTAGGAAACCACTGCTAAGGAGAGGCAACAAGCAGAAGAGATTTGTTTGGGCCAAGAAACACAAGGAATGGACATTAGACCAGTGGAAATCTGTGCTTTGGTCTGATGAGTCCAAATTTGAGATCTTTGGTTCCAACTGCTGTGTCTTTGTGAGATGCAGAAAAGGTGAACGGATGGATTCCACATGCCTGGTTCCCACTGTGAAGCATAGAGGAGGAGGTGTGATGGTGTGGGGGTGTTTTGCTGGTGACACTGTTGGGGATTTATTCAAAATTGAAGGCACACTGAACCAGCATGGCTACCACAGCATCCTGCAGTGACATGCCATCCCATCCGGTTTGCGTTTAGTTGGACGATCATTTATTTTTCAACAGGACAATGACCCCAAATACACCTCCAGGCTGTGTAAGGGCTATTTGACCAAGAAGGAGAGTGATGGAGTGCTGCAGTAGATGACTTGGCCTCCACAGTCACCGGACCTGAACCCAGTCGAGATGGTTTGGTGTGAGCTGGACCGCAGAGTGAAGGCAAAGGGGCCAACAAGTGCTAAACACCTCTGGGAACTCCTTCAAGACTGTTGGAAAACCATTTCAGGTGACTACCTCTTGAAGCTCATGGAGAGAATGCCAAGAGAGTGCAAAGCAGTAAACAGAGCAAAGGGTGGCTATTTTGAAAAAACTAGAATATAAAACATGTTTTCAGTTATTTCACCTTTTTTTGTTAAGTACATAACTCCACATGTGTTCATTCATAGTTTTGATGCCTTCAGTGAGAATCTACAATGTAAATAGTCATGAAAATAAAGAAAACGCATTGAATGAGAAGGTGTGTCCAAACTTTTGGCCTGTACTGTATATACATACATATAATTTGTGTTTTTTTGTTTCTTTCTTAAACTTTTCTTTATTTTTTATTACTTGCACTTTGCTAGAGGCATAATGATACCTCGTTAAAAGGGTAGACATAATAAGCTTCGGCTTCAGTCTACACCTTTTGGTCAATACTTGATATGATCTATTGTATTGTTTGTTAACATGTTTTTGAAGTGACCAAACAAACATTAATTTATTCATTCAACATTTAATAATAATAATGATTAATTATGTTAAATAATGTGACTTAATTTACATCAAATCACCTCATGGGGCACCTTTCCCGAAAAGGGAAAAATGATAGCCAGTTAATGATATCAGTCTCATAAATTCACTAAACTATTAATTTGGATTAGGATCAGGATTTTGTAGTCCTTGACGTAGCAGAGGTTAATTATTCATTCACTCTTGTGCAACATTAAACAGACAGCAGGTATGATTCCAAAATTATATTTATTCCTAACGGAAACAAAGCAAAACAAACACAAATCATAACTAGCTGACTATATACAAGCGTGTGTGTGTGTGTGTGTGTGTGTGTGTGTGTGTGTGTGTGTGTGTGTAAGAGAAACAAAACAAAAATGGCTGACAACAGAGAACTACAAGATGGCCAAATCAAAACTGCCTTCTGATCCAGGGAGGTGTTTGTTTGACCGTGTGGTCAGGACAAAGACAAAGAAAAAGAAGCGGGAACTTTGAGCTGCCTGTTGAAAGCAATTTGAAGATGAGTCCATGTGAATGTGATATGTATTACAAAGAGTCTGGGTTAGTGAAGGGGATGTTTAGTTGCATGCAAGACTGTCTGTGAGAAGCATTAGCAAACCAAACACTTAGCTTTGGCGAAGCTAACTAACCAATGTTAAACAGTCTTGCTTAGCCTGTACAACTGTAATAATGCTATGCCCACTTGTTACATCATCAATCCTTGAATGGATGGAAGAAAGAGTCACTTTGTGGTGTGCTGCTTTTGTTAGCTGGCAGAAGAAGGCTGGAAAGAGGTGTGCTTCCAGAGGCAGTCTTTGTTGTGTCCTCGTTCTGAAGTTGCAGATCCGAGGAAGCCGGTCACTCGGTGTCTTTGCAGAATTAGACGTTGGGGTGCTAACTCAATTTGGTTCTCCTTGCTGATTGAAGATTAGTTGTCAACCTTATGTTTGGCACACTACCTTCTCTGGTTACAGGTTGCGCTCCTGCTGTGAGCGAGGGCACAAGAGTCTTAGGTGAAAAATAACAAAAGTCTGTAGAGCAAGTGGTTTGGGGGCAAGGGCCTCTGAACTGGTCAGAGCCCAGAAGGGAGAGAGAGCTTGTCTGGGCTGGTCAAGGGCCCAGCAGGAAAAGCCATCGGAGCTGGTCCACAGCTCAGGACGAAGAGGAAGTCTGTTTGAGAGAGTAATGCTTGTCTTTTCAGTTTTCCTGGTGACATCACAGAGTCACATGACACTGTAAAAGTACTGTCCAATCAAGTCTGACTGGTTTCTCACTGAGGTCTTTTAACAAATGACAAATCATCTGTGGTCCAGTGAATCCTGACAGTTGTCTTCAACTAAAACTACAAAAATGTTGTTTTATGTTTTGTTTTTTTTTCAATATGCTTTATTGGCAAAGTGTCAGGTGAACGATATTGATTAATGGCACAGACTGTATGAAAATTAATTTTGTTGGTGTTGCACCTTCCTGGATCAAACAGATCCCTGACCCTGAAACTGTAACATGGCTACAATCAACACTAAAACAGAAAACACACACCTCAGGCTGACATTGGAGCACGGCTGCAATAACACACTCACACTCACACACACACACACACACACACACACACACACACACACACACACACACACACACGTTATGTAACTTGATGGTGAGACACACTCACCATTGTTTCATTGTGTCCCTGATGTGTTCAGTCTGCACACCTGGATGGATTCTTCCTCTGTGGATTATTCATTAACTTCTCTTTTGTCTGTTGCTGTTTACAGTCTGAACTGAAGTTTGACTCCCTGAAAACAACTGTCTTAGACATACAAAAAGAATTATTGTGACATTTTACTCCTTTATTTGTCCATTCAGCAGAAACATCACAAACCTGAAATACCTTAAAGACAATTCAAGAAAATCTGTATTTATGAATTTGACCACAAATTCACTTTTTTTAAGCAACAAATTATCACACAACTACAAACAACATATACTCTCAACCATTAAAAAATACATCATGTTGTCTCTGTTTGTCTTTTTCCAATTAAAATTTTGAGCATTAATTAACATCGACCATTTCAAAATCCTACACATAAATCAATAAAAAAAAATAAAAAACAACCAGAATTTGGCAGCATGGAAACAAGATTTTGATGTTCATGAGCAGATGAAAATAAACCATTTTAATTTTTTCTGTAGTGAATGTTTTTCTTGCTTTCTGTGGAGGAGCAACTTTCTTTGTGTGTGTGTGTGTGTGTGTGTGTGTGTGTGTGTGTGTGTGTGTGTTTTATGTGTCTCCTACTGTCATAGGATGAAACCAAGCTTAAAGTTTGTTTGACTGAAACTCAAAGTAACTTCAGAAAGTTGAAGAAGATGTAACACACACACACACGCACACGCACACACACTCACACTCAGTGGTCTGACTCGGTGACATCTGCTCCACTGCAGCTGAACTCAACAATACACTGCTGAATAATTAAGTGTATGTGAAGGTGGAAAACATCAAGCCTCACCAGGACACACACACACACACACACACACACACACCTACAGTCATGTTCTTAATAAAGCAGCTTTTCAAACAATTTTCAGTTCAACAAAGTAAACAGACTCTTGATTATTCTACAGAATACACTGATCACCATGTGGAGGGTGTGATCAAATATTTGTCAGATATATTTATGTGGACTCATAATCCTGAGGGAAAAGTTTTGTTGGATGGTGGAAAATATGAAATGTGTAAACAATTAAACAATGATGAAATCACCCAAAAGTATGTATCCAATAAACACAGTTGTAAACCTTTTGTAGTTGTATCATTTCTTTATCAGTTACGATGGATTTAAAATGTGTAAAAGACTTCATGGTAGAAAGAAATAGAGGGAGGGCTGTGGCTATATATGGTAAACAGGGATATGACTATAAACTGATATACAGCGGGGCTGTGGTTATGTAGGGGAGAGTTGCCTTAAATGTAACACATTATTGTTGTACCAGGCACATTTTTTTTTGCTATGTAAGTGCCATCATGACATTATCATTTTGGCATGTAGCCATTACAGTAGTAAATATCAACAGCACTCATCCACCCTGCAGCTGGAAAACCAGTTTAGCACACACAAAGTAAAAATCAAGACCCAGGAATATACTTTGAATCTTAAAGGTCCCATATTATACAGTTTTTCAACAATTTCACATAGGTGTCAGAGGTCCAACAACATTGTATTCAAAGTGTATTGCCCCAAACCCAGCCTTGGTCCTGAATTTCAGCCAGTCTAAAAGTCCCTTTAGTGAGCTCTACTAGGACGCTGTTTCTGTGTCTGTACCTTTAAATGCTAACGAGGTGTTTCTATCCACGCCTACTCCACGCCCCTCTCGGGGAGAGGATGCGGCTTTCGCTCACAGTACCATGCACTGTTTACTGTGGACTTATCGCAATGGCTCGTAGAAACGCTGTCGTTCAACCATACACATGACCCAGAATCTGACCCGGAAGGAGAGGCTCCTGAAGAAGTTCAGACTCTGCGGCTGCTGGGTAACTGTTACGGTTTTTCATATTATACTGAATTTATTCAGTGTATCAGTAAACTTTGTAAGTTTTTAAAATTTGAGGCAGTGTGCAGTCGTCTGTAAACTGCACTGTTCTCCATCACCACTTTACAGGCAACAAGTCACATAACAAATTACCTATGAATTATGCTCGTGGAAATGTTAGGTCAAGTTTACTTCTAATCAACAATTGCTTGTCCACTTTCTTAGTTATTAAATTCAATAAGCTATTTTTGTGTGTGTGTGAAGACTTTGTTTTTTGGATAGGTGCTCCTGTGGAAACTGTGCAACCATGCCCACAGAAGCTGAGAATATTTGCTGCTTGGAGATACCACAGGTAGCAATCTCATAGCTAAACTGAAAACTAATTTGTCTAATTAGGCTATTGGTTACACTTACAAATAACAATGACATTTTCCTTTTGTAATTCACTGTAGGTCACCAGATGGCTACAGGAGGTCGATGAAGACCTGTCATGTATGGTTGACCATCCTGGGTTGGAGCCCGTCTGCCTCAATGTCTACTCCCTGCAGAATGCCTGCCAAATATACCGAGCTGACTATGGTCCTTTGCAGCTGGGAGGAATACACCAGTACGTTGTGCTTTGTAAAATGTCCTCGTCGGAATAAAAATCAAGATGTTGAAGTCTTGATTTGCTTCAGCAGGCAACTGTAGTAACACATGACAAATCTAAGTATAGTACATTTTAATATATTGAATTTGCTGTTTTGTTATTTGTATAGTTTTCATAAACAGATTTGTGCATATTTTTCATGTATTCACAGGAGTCATTTCTGCAGACGCTTTCAAGCATTTTCTTATATAAAACAATGTGCCTAAAAAAAAACAGTCACAATTTAAACACAGGGCCAAAGTTGTACAATCCACATTAAAAAGGTATGATACACACCATTAGTAAATCTCTGCAAGACTAAATATTGTGTCCATTGTTTTTAGTCGTTACAGGTATCTGGCCTATCAGAGTTTTGTGAGCTGGTGCTGGGGCTTCCTGGGGTGCAGAATCCGGGTCGTCATTCCAGCTTGTGTGGTCCTACGCATCCGCACAGAGTTTCCTGATGCCGAAGGCCACTACGTGGGATTTAAACTGGCCCTCGATTAAACCTGGACACATAGCTGGCAATGACCTCCTCCTTGTCAGGCCACTCATACTGCGCAGTTACGTCCTCTGGGACAGGGATGGCCAACAGTGCATTTGTGTATGGCATAGGGTCCACACAGACTTTTTCAAATATGAGGTCCATCATGTCAGCAACATGCCGTTTCATAAAACACAAACACAAAGATTTTGATTACTTTTATTATTACTTTTTTTTTTTTCTTTTACAAAACACTAAAAATGTCCTAAATACATCCTGGTACTTGCCACTAATTTATTTATTGTTATTTTTATTGTTATTTTTTTTTTTTTTTTTTTTTTTTAAGGTTTTGGTTTTGAAATTTTTTAAACGTGAGCAATACCTACTACAACACGTTCAAAACATGTTTTGGTTGAAAATGAAAAGAATTTAACAATTACGGAATGTCGGCTCTGTCTTATGTGGTTTAGCTCTGCATTCTCCCTTCATAGCCTTTGGAAAGTGGACTTTGAAGAGAGGTACACCTTCCCGTGTTTTGGCTTGTGATCGGTCAGCGTTTTCGTTATAATACATGGCAGCCAGGTAGAGTCTGGAAGTACAAGAAAGACAAAATCACAGATGCTCATAATTAAACAAAGTTTAGGCTACAACTCTCACAAGTTCTAAGTAACCCAAGTTTGATTTGCCTGCACAGCATTCCAATAAATGGAAAAACAACATTCTTCGGGGCAAAACGAAGGATGACGCTATGGAAAGCCTCCACAGATGAAGTCTGGTGGTGAGGGCTCAGTTTTGCAACATCCTTCAGAGTTCTTTTGTTTGTCAGCACCTTCTCTAACTTGTAGAAAACAGGAGTTTGCCTTAAACAATAAAAAAATGCGTATTTTAAAATACAATACAGTAATAAATATTACTGACATTACTTGTGATGAATTTCTAAAAGTTACTAAATTACTAGGTGTAGTTGCCTTTTACACAAAATGTCTTATCCCTACTTAAAATTGAGGACAAATGTAATAACTTTTAGTCTGTCTATAAGTAAAACACCTGCTTGGAGCCATTTTTTCTTGTCCCGTGTGTGTGCAGGCACTTGGGGTAAAGAGGATCCTCATGTGTGTGGATGTCTTGCACATGGTTCAGGATCGAGGTCCACTTTGCTACTCTCTCTGGCCCAGTGGTTGAGGTAGCTGCAGTCCAGTATATGTGGTTATTGATGCTTCTCATCCACTCCTGGAGTTTTTCACACTCTTTCTGCTTACTGATCTCCTCCAGTTTCTTTGAAATTCCTAAAGTGCTTGGAAGATACATTCCTTTTAGTAAAAACAGCCCTAAATTGAGTGACAAGTCAAGTGCAGCATATGATAATCAATTTCAAAGCATGTGATACTAATTGACTCATAGCTTTACAATGTTACTGTAAGGACACCAATTGTCTTTCATGTTCCTCAGATGTAATGTGCAATCATACAGATATGTGCTTTGTTCATGATGCACTTTTGGTAGCAGCTACTAAAAGGATGGATGAGGATGTGGATACACATGAAAATCAGGAAATATACCTTTTGCCATGTGCCAGACATTGTAGTAGTGGGTGATGTTCTCCCTGAGGAACTTCTGAATTTGTGGATGACAGTCGGTGACAATGCAATCAAGAGTAACACCACGTGCTTCCAGCAATGCCAGACTCCTCATCAGGCCCTCTCTCTCCATGTGGTAGCTACCACCAACCTCATTGCTCTGTTGTCCCGCCACAAAAACCCCAAAATACATAGTATTAAAAAATGCCTAATGGACATTCATTTTCAAATTTCACTGAATAACCTTGTTATAATTTGAATTTCAACCACTGACCTGAACCAACTGGATGTCCAAAACAGTGTTTGTATTGAGGTCCATCATTGTGTAATTCCCAAACTTTGCAGTGTGCCCTATTAAAAATGTGTTCAAATCTTAATATTAGTCATCACATTTCAGTACTTTTTGATTATATGTGGCATTTTCTTTATGTCACTTCTTTGAACTTCACAAAATATCAAACACCTGTATAAACTGTAGTATTTCAGTAAATTATAAATACCTGGAGAGTCAGCCCTCATGTCGCCACCAACTATTACTTTGTCCTCCTGACTGAGCCGCTGCAGCATCACATCCTGTGATGTTTTCCAGTGGTGAATGACTGCAGATTTAATGAAGGCTCTGGCATGTCGGAGAAACCTGTCATACTGAAACAACTGCAGCTGCATTGCCTTGAAGACCTGTTGGTGGGGAAAAAAACAAAGGTGTTTGTTGACATTATACATGTAATTTGATCTGAATTAACTTCATATTCAGAGCCATATTCAGAATCGAAGGAAATACAGTTGCACATCATTTACCTTTGCAATTTTCAAGAAAGATGCACCACTCAGGTACACAGCTGTAGGAAGGTGCAGGTTCCCAGCTGGTGTGCTTCCAAGGATAGGCTGGCTATTCCAGTGTCTGTAGAACTCGCAATGGGGGCACCGCTGCTCCACAGACAGGAATGTCCCCAGCTTTCGGGTCCTCACATGACATGCCTGTGTACATACAGGACACACAGCAAACAGCTCCATAATGCAGCTGGAAGTGCACATGCGCCAACCGTGCGTGCAGCCTGTTGCGGTCGCTCCTGCTTGTTTTTCTTAATTTCTTTTTTTTTTTTTTGCTTTATACCTTATTACTTGTTTTTGTATTTTACGACCAATAGTCTGAAGCTGTGCCCTCTTTAAACATGTTGATTGAGAGAGTTCTGGTCTATTTCTTTACTCTTAAATTACTACTTTCATTCGGACCCGGCACCTTTGCGCATCAACTCCATGGCCGCATTGTTTACTCCAGGGATCTGCTGATCGCGCTGAGGCCGGCCGGCTTGGCGGCTGGAACATCAGCGATACCGGCTGAAATGTGGAGGAAAACTCACAGAGGATGCAGGGGAGGAATGAAACAGAAGAGGAAAAGAGCAAGGGTGAGACAACTGAGGCTTATGGAGAAAAGGATATATAAGCCGGGTCTCCCCTCTATCACCATGGGCAACGTGAGGTCACTGGGAAATAAAATGGACGAGCTAACAGCAGTCGCCAGGAGTCAGAAGGAGTACCGGGAGTGTAGTCTGATGTGCTTTACAGAGACATGGCTACACAAGGAAATTCCCGACGACAACATCTCCATCAGCGGCTTTCAGACTGTTCGGGCCGACCGGGACTGCACCGAGAGCGGTAAGCGCAAAGGAGGGGGGCTTGCCATGCTTGTCAACAACCGGTGGCGCAGTCCCGCTCACATTACTGTGAAAGAACAAATCTGTCGCCCGGATATTGAACTGTTTGCTGTTGGACTCAGGCCGTATTATTTGCCCAGGGAGTTTTCACATGTGATTATGGTGACCATCTATATCCCCCCCTCTGCCAACCCGACGTCGGCATGTGACGTCATTCATTCCGCCGTAACTGCAGACTCAACACCCGAGTGCTTTCATAGCTATCTCGGGTGACTTCAACCACGTCACCATGGCAACAACACTATCCAACTTTACACAGTATGTTAGCTGTCCTACTAGAGGAGGGAGAACCCTGGACTTGCTGTATGCAAACGCCAAGGACGCATACAGCTGCTCCCACCTCCCCCCTCTGGGTAGATCAGACCACAGCCTGGTGCATCTCAACCCCTGCTATGTGCCTCTAGTAAGGAGCCAGCCTGCGACCATGAGGACAGTGAGGAGATGGTGAGAGGAGGCTTATGAGACACTGCAGGGCTGTTTTGAGGTGACAGACTGGCAGGCACTCTGTGAGCCACATGGGGAGGACATTGACGGGCTCACAGAGTGCATCACGGACTACATCACCTTCTGTGTGGACACCGCTGTCCCAGCCAGGACCGTCCATTGTTACCCAAATAACAAACCATGGGTAACAAAGGACATTAAAGCCATCCTCAACGCTAAGAAGAGGGCCTTCAGAGCTGGTGACAGGGAGGAGGTGAGAACAATACAGGGGGAACTGAAGGTGAAGATCAGAGAGGCTAAGGAGAGGTACAGGAGAAAGCTGGAGTGGAAACTCCATCAGAACAATATGAGGGAGGTCTGGAGTGGAATGAGGACCATCCCTGGCTTCAGGACCAACAACAATAGAGGAGTTGAAGGCAGCGTGGACAGGGCCAATGAACTGAATCTGTTTTTTAACAGATTTGACACTGGTGGTCCCGCCCACCCCCCCAGTGACTCCTCTGTTGTCTGTCTTGTGCGACCAACAGCCACTCCACCTTCCCCCACCCCTCCTGCATACACCCCCCTACCCTCCAGTGTGAGCCCGCCTCACACCTCCTCCCCCAGTAGCCAGACTGACCACACTCTTCATCGTGAGGACTACACCCCTCCTCCGCCTGACACCTCCACAATATGCTTCACCACCGATCATGCGAGGAGACAGCTGATGAGACTCCACTCAGGCAAGGCTGCAGGCCCTGATGGTGTCAGCCCCAGGGTGCTCAAAGCCTGTGCCCCCCAGCTATGTGGAGTACTTCAGCATGTCTTCAACATGAGCCTGAGTCTCTGGAGGGTCCCCATGCTGTGGAAGACATCCCGCCTCGTTCCTGTGCCAAAGACGCCACGTCCCAGTGGCTCCAAGGACTACAGACCCGTGGCGTTGACCTCCCACATCATTAAGACCCTGGAGAGACTTGTCCTGGAGCAGCTCCGGCCCATGGTCAAGCCACTCTTGGACCCCCTCCAGTTCGCCTACCAGCCCCGACTTGGAGTGGAGGACGTCATCATCTACCTGCTCAACTGCGTCTACACCCAACTGGACAAGCCGGCGAGCACTGTGAGAGTCATGTTTTTTGACTCCTCCAGTGCGTTCAACACCATCCGTCCAGCTCTACTGGGTGACAAGCTGACAGCTATGCAGGTGGATGCCCCTCTGGTGTCCTGGATTGTGGACTACTTGACTGGCAGACCACAGTATGTGCGCTTGCAACACTGTGTGTCAGCAATACCGGGGCCCCGTGTAAGAAAAATGCTCAACTTCAGTAAACACTGAAATGAAGAGACTCAGAGAACCACGAAGAAAAGTTACAGCCAACAGGAATACTTTATTTGCAGAACATCAGCATACATCACAGCATGCTGGTCTACACGTCCGAATTGGTAGAAACAACTCTCCTCAAACATCATTTTTCCAGTTCTTATATCCTCGGCCTTCGCTCACTCATGGGTGTGTGCACGTGTGTGTGTGTGTGTGTGTGTGTGTGTGTGTGTGTGTGTGTGTGTGTGTGTGCGTGTCATGCTTTCTCCTGATTTTCCTGCTCATTTCTAGAACTGCAGCTCCAGGCGTCACCACCTTTGTCTTCCTTTTCCTTTGTACTCCTGGCAAAAACACCCATTTCTATTGCCAAACTTGGCCCAACCATGACAACGGTCAGGTCACCTTAACCCAGAATGTTCCACCTCATTTGACTTCCCAAGGTTTAACTTACACATGAACCACTTAGTCTATCAAAACACCTGTTTCCTGCTTATGGGTCCTTTTTTATTGCCAAATCTGATTTTTATCTAGCTGCTGCCTGAGCCTTGTGTAATTGACCTTATTTTGACCTTAAGTACAAAATGATGATACATCATCTGCCACTACATAGTCCCTCCTCTTTATGATTTTATCATAAATTACTCGCAGAGATAATGTATGGTAAATGAACGCCTGTGTTTGTATGAATATGACTAGAATATATGGCACTGTAACTATAAGCAGTTCTATACTATAAGTTCCTACTAACATGAATATATGGTCGTGTATGAAACTCTTGAACTCAAATATGATGATGCATAAGAAATCATACGATACAGTGATATATGAACTTATCATGAGTGTATAGTATTACATCAAACACTGAACATATTTCATCATCTGTCAACATTCAACTGATGGGGGCGAAAAACCTGGCGGCTGTTTTAAACCAGGAAAAGTCCCCCATTGGCCCCTTCCCGTTAGGCGGCCCTAAATAGATGAATCTTAAACAGATTGACCAAATACATCACACAATGAAATGACAGAGAACAATGAATATAGAAAAATTTAAAAAATGATTAAAAAATAGTGATTACAAATGATTACAGAGAATGACGACTAAAAGAATGGTATCATAATGATATTTATGTGATATGTTCGTATGTGGTTGTGGTGTATATGTTCCCCGTCCTCTCTTTCGGAGAGAGTATCAGCCATTGTTCATCATTCTCACTCACAGTTCCTCCTCGTCCTTTAAATCGTCTATGTAATCAGGGATTGAGAACAAATCTGGCATTTCCTCCCCCCTCTGCGCCAGAAGAATTCTGCGCACCAATTGTTCAGGGGTGAGCATACTTAGCATTTGCGCTCCCTGCATGTCCGTTACGAGGTTCAGCCTCTTGTCCATTGCTCTCACACACCATTTCTTCAGGATAGGCACGATGCAACATGTCAATAAGGAGAACAGAATTAGTACTATCAGTATAATTATCCCTGTCTTAGCCAAAATGGCTCCCCATTTTCCAAAAATTTCCTCTAACCCATCCCACTTAATGTTTCCACCCTTACCAGCATTTTCAGTCATTTCAAACTTTAAAACTTCAAGTTTACTCATAGCAACAGAAAATGTTCCATCTGGTGAAGTGTTATTTGAGATAAATGTACAACAGAGTGTTCCGAACATCTTACAAACTCCCCCTTTTTCTGCTAAAATCCAATTTAAAGTTTGTCTGTTTTGCCATGCCATGGCACTAGTCCCATGCAATTGTTGACCTAATTGCTTAAGAACTTCAAAGGTGCAGTTGACAAATCTTGGCTGATTGTAATAAATATAGTTAATCCAGGCCACATTTTTATTAATTGTTATGGACTCCAGCCCCGCCCTGACCTCGTCTTGGGCTTTGAATTCCTCCGGAATTCCTGTGTGAAGACCAATATTGTTAACTTCATTCTACATAAGGTTGTTTTATTTAGTTCAACATTTATTTCACATTCTGTCCCATCCCCTCTTATCTCATCGGGGATGATCACTACTCCAATCCATTTCCACATAGTGTGAAGCTCTCTCTTAGCTCGTTTGTCAACCTGCTCCTGACTTAATAGCTTAATATCATAGTGAACCTGATCTGAGAATGCTGGCATGGATTTCGACACAGTGTGAATTGGGAATTTTGTGGTTGCATCATACTTATCTTGATCATGGTTGTGTGGTGCTTCCTGGAGCGGCTGTGACTCCAGCGGATGTTCCGTGCTCCTTGTCCTCAGAGTCTGACTCGGGCTACTTGAAACAGCCTCCTTTATCCCCAGATTGCCTGTTGGTTGCAACACCAGGCTGCTCATTACTCCCACCAACAACCACATCATTTTCCTCATTGTTTTTTAGTTTTATACTGCCCTTTGTCTCTGCCTGGACCTTGGTGCAATGGCTCGAACGATATCACGTCCTGCTTCCTTCGACTTGGACTACTGTTGGAGTCGCTCTCACCACGGTGTACGGCCCTTCCCTTCTTGGCTCGTGCCACTTTCTCCTGAAAACCTTCAGGTTCACTTGATCACCTGGCACCACCTGTCTTTCGGCTTCCTGGTCGGCTTTTCGCTCCTTCGCTTTTTCCTGCGAAGATGTAGATCTATAGATAGCAGTTAGTTGTGTCATGTATACAGACAACTCCATTTGCAGTTGTTCCAGATTAGACCCTTCATGTGGCAGCCTTATTGCTTGTGGGACAGGCATGCATCGTCCCGTAAGCATTTGGTGAGGCGAAAGGTGCGAGTTTGCATGCGGTAGCTCATTAGTACTAGTGGTAGCGCATCCACCCAGTTAAGCTTCATGCTGGCACAGTTTGCCATATACAGATTTTATCATGTCATCATGACATTGTCATGTCAATATAGTCCATACACAAGTGTTTAAAAGGTTCCCCCGGGACTGGAATGTGTCCCACAGGGGTTTTCACCCCTTTTCGGACATTGTTCTCAGCACAAATCTCATATTGGTTCAATACTTCTTCAACCATTCCTTCGACTACTTCTGGTTTTAAAGGTTATTGTGGTTTGTTTGGCAGTTGCACATTGGGTTTCAAATCAATCGTTATTGGGTTGGCTGCCTTCACCAACCCCATATCTGTGTCATGCTTTGACCACAGTTGCTCAGGGACCCGACGTAACATCTTCTAACATTGTGTCGTCAGAGTCAGATTCAGATGTCTCTGTTACATTCAATATTGGAGTTGTGACTACCTGTGGCACAGCTGTCATATTAGTGGTGCATTCAACTTTGATCATAGTTTTGTCTCCTGACGTATATATAGAAGGGTTATCTGGGGTTTTTTTTTGTTTTTTTTTCCAAATTTACCTGTGCCACAACTTTCATCGTGGGTCCCAGATCTTTTGATTCACAGTTCTTGTTTACCACTAAGGTAATGTGTAGATTGGATTCTGGCACATTGTACCATTCTGCAATGAATGGGTTTGGCTCTACATTTATGGCTGCCCCTTTTGGTCCAATTATTATATAATTAGAGCTCAGGTTAATTTTCATGTTCTTCGTTTTTTCATCCCAAGTTTCCTCAAAAAGTTTGCTGCACGATGCGTCATAAAACATTGTGCAGTGGTAGTCGGAGAAAGGTTTTGTTGCTTTCGGGATTTGGGCTCGAATGTATTTCTCCCATTCACTGAATGTTTGTTGCACTGGTTCTGTGATTTCTCCCAGCCAATAAACCTTTGCACAGTCTGTTTTTACATGCATTTGCAAATCCACTCCTGAAGTATCTATGTACACTCCTTGTAAGGGTGCACCAGATTTTAGCTTTCAACCCTCCCCCATAGGATTCTCTGGGCACCGCTAATAACCATAGTTTGGCCCCGCCCAAGGATTGGCTAGGCCCACTCCCTCTCTCCGAGCAGCTCTAGGTCTCCCCCCCCCTCCCCTCCATCCGTCCGGGGCCCGCCCGTGGACAGGCTATTGCTCTGTGGCCAGGCTCTTCGCATTCCCAGCATACTCCAGGTGGACCTTGTCCTCGACCTCTGCTCATCTTTTCTGTGTCTCTCCACTGCGTGAATCACATTGTCACAAAATTGTCTGTGTGGCATTGTTGTTAAGCCCACTACGTCTCCCAGCCTGCTCCGGACTGGGGTGGGGAGTGCATCGGTGACTGAGTTTTCTGAACAGGGTCGTTTATGCATGCTGCAGGATTATCAGTGTCTGTGAATGATTCACCAAGCAATGCTTTAGGGTCAACCCGTGTAGGGTATTCCCTTCTCAATACAGCCCACAGTTTCCCACGATAAGCATCAAATTCAGTCCCATCAGCCATGGGACTTATCATCCACTCACACTCATTGTGCTTCAACATGCTCTCCATTGCCGGGGCTCCGAGAGTCTGAGCCCACACCGCCTTCACATCCCCCAAAGCCAACAGTTTGCCAATGGTAACTTCCTCAAAAGCTCTGATCCACTTTGAGGCCCCATCGTGAATATCAGGGAGTCTGGAGACCAGGCCGGTCAGATCGAGGGTCTGCCATGGGATATAATGTCCCTGGGTTCCCTTTATTAAAATTGGAGCCATGTATTGTTCATTATTATATCGGTCTGGTTTTTTAAGCAATGCTCTGTCTCTAAGATTTATTTTTAGCTCGTCCTCTTCCTCCTCATCTTCCTCACAGCCCCTCAACTCAGCTGCCTGTCTATCTATCTCCTCCTCAAACTTCATAATGGCGGACCGATTAAGCTCCCATCTTAAGTCTATTCCTGTAGTTGGCAGATCAAGCCAATAACTGTATGATTGTGCCCCTCCTGCACTCTTTCTTCCCTCGTAACAATCTAGCACGGCCGGCATACTACGTCTTACTTTCCTGGCAGTGCTGCAGTGTTTTGGATTTAATACTTTTACTCTAGCTGAAGTTTTTGTATCTGTGCCCTGAACTGCATCTCTGCACACTTGTTCCTCCAAATTGTGTTCATTGTATCTCTGTTTCACTGCCTTTACTGATTTTTGTGAATTACTCATGTCCAAAAGGCTTTCTTTTGAACTTTTGGGGCCTGGGCTAGGTGTGGTGGTATTGTTCTCATCCCTAGCCTCGTCATTTGAAATGATCTGGGATATTTCTTCTGTAATTGGTTCTTTAACATTACTGTTGAAATGCAGCCAACCCTCCAAATTTCGATATAGTCCTTGTCTCATTCTTGCCCTGTAGTGCTGGCCTTCATCTTTAAACAGTTTCAAAATTTTCAATTCCAATTCTCTCTTTACTATACGTTTCTTTGACTGGTCTTTAGGCTTGTAGTCTCTTACTCTGATTTCCATACCCTCACAAACCATCATGTCAAACATGCCTTTGTCTTTCAAAATGTCAGGATTCCCACCAGAGCTACTGGTGTTGGATACATTGTGTTAGATTGCAGTGTAATTGTGTTATCCAAATTTGTATTCTTATGAGTAGAAAAAAGAAAAAGCTCAAACTTTTAGCTTTTGTTGGCACTCTTGAAAGGAGGGGCTGGGCGGGGACTATGCTGTAGTGCACCTAAACTATTTTTAGAAAGCCTGTGTCTGTGTCTCCAGGCTCCTCCCCCTTAGTCTCCTAACCGATTACAGTCTCAGTGTGTTTTCAGCCGTCTATGTGATCAGTTATCTCCACACAAATCCAGCTCTCTATACAACTACTTTCTCAACTACTATCTCAAACATACTTATGCATACTCAACTCGGACACCCCACACCAGTCTTCTGTCTTTCTTCAACACATACACATTCACACTCTGACACAGATTTCTTGCACTTCACCCAGAGAACACACTTAAGGGTTAACAGTTCCCTTCCGCTCGGCACTCTTGGCCCTCAGCCCAGATTCTCACACACACATGTATAGGCACATACACTCATTTATCACACTCATGCTTCAAATCTACACAGCACTTTTATATTTCAACTCACACATTCATACATGAGCTCAACACACCATACAAGCAATTACACAGTATTTCATATGACGTCCAATTCAACAGTTTTACACACACACAAAAAAATACTTTGGCTTATCCAAAATTTGTATCTTTAGATTATTCAATTTAGATTCATGCTCATGAGCTGATTGCTATATTCGGCTGCAGCCTTTTTCTGTTTTTTATTTATTTTTATTTTTTTTTTACTTCAACAATTGTAGTTTACAAGTTTTTCCTTTGTAATACTTTCTATGTTTTATAGGCCTTTATTCTTATTCTATTTACCATATCAACTTATGATGGTCTCTTCACTTCAGACCACCTCCTAGTCCATAGGAACTCAAATGCCTCTCCCGGCACTCCTATCTCTTGGCACTCTCACTAAATTTAGAGACATCAATCAGTGCCATTAACAGTTACTGCCGAACTTCGGCCACAGTTTTCTCATAAAACTGTCAAAAAAGGGAAATCTATCTCTCTGATTGCCGGAAATAGTAAGAAGCCACAGGTTACACTCAAACCTGACCAAAAGTAGGGGAAAGCTATTTCTCCGATTGCCGGAAATAGCAAGAAGCGACAGGTTTCACTCAAACCTGACCAAACGTTTGCGCAGTCTATCTCTAGACTCGCCACAACATCCCTATCTAAGCTATATCCCTCTGGACATGGGATTCCGGTCTCTCTAGACCTGCCTAAATCTAACTATTGGATTTTAATCCTGGTCCCTCTTGGACCACGTAAACCCCTCTTGGGTTTACTCAGAGTCTCTTCCAGACTGAAAATCTGGCCCCTCTTGGGCCGTAAATCCCTCTTGGATTTACTCTGTGCCCCTCTGGACTCTAAACCACGGTCTCTCTAGACCTGAAGTCTCTCTAGACTTCCAACACACAACTCGGCCAGTCGTCTACAAACCCCATCTGCGGTGAAGTTGGGACGTTGTTTAAAATGTAAATAAAAACAGAATGCAATGATTTACAAACCATCTGTGACCTCTGTTTAATTGAATGCACTACAAAGACAAGATATTTGATGGTCAAACTGAAAACTTTTATTGTGTTAAATTAATATTTAATCATTTTTATTTTAATGTCTGCAACAGGCTCCAATGAAGTTGGGACAGAGCTATGTTTACCACTGTGTTACATCACCTCTCCTTTTTACAACACTCAATAAGCGTCTGGGCACTGAGGAGACTAATTCTTTAAGCTTTGCAGGTGGAATTCTTTCCCATTCTTCCTTGATGTACAGTTTAAGTTGCTCTACAGTGTAAGGTCTCCTTTGACGTATTCTTCGCTTCATAATCCGCCATACATTTTCAATTGGTGACAGATCTGGACTGCAGGCAGGCCAATCCAGTACCCGCACTCCTTTACTGTGAAGCCACGCTTTCGTAACTTTTGCAGAATGGGGCCTGGCATTGTCCTGCTGAAAGATGCAGGGGCGTCCCCGAAAAAGTCGTTGCCTGGAGGGCAGCATGTGTTGCTCCAAAACCTCGATGTACCTTTCAGCATTGATGGTGCCTTTGCAGATGTGCAAGTTGCCCATGCCATTAGCACTAATACACCCCCATACCATCACAGATGCTGGCTTTTGAGCTTTGCGTTGATAGCAGTCTGGATGATCCTTCTCCTCTTTTGTCCGGAGGACACGACGCCCTTGCTGTCCAATTACAACTTGAAATGTGGACTCATCAGACCACAACACACTATTCCACTTTGACACTCTCCATTTCAAATGAGCCCGGGACCATAGGAGGCGTCTGCGCTTCTGGATGTTGTTGATGAATGGTTTTCTCTTTGCATAGTACAGGTTTAGGTTGCACTTGATGATGTAGCGACGAATTGTGGTAGCTGACAGTGTTTTTTTGAAATGATCCTGAGCCCACATGGTAATATTTTGAATAGACTGATGTCGGTTGGCAATGCAGTGCCTCCTCAGCATTCTAAGGTCCCGGGCATCCAACTTTGGTTTGCTGCCTTGCCGCTTCTTTGTTGAGATTTCTCCATATTCCCTGAATCTTTTGATAATATTGTGCACTGAAGAGGGCGAAATACCTAAATTCCTTGCAATTGCACGCTGAGAAACATTATTCCTGAACATTTGGACAATTTTCTCACGGAGTTCTTCACAAAGTGGTGTGCCTCGCCCCATTTTGGCTTGTGAACAACTAAGCCTTTTGGAGATGCTCCTTTTAAACCTACTAATGACACTCACCTGTTCCTAATTACCCTGATCACCCCTGGGATTCTCCAAACAGGAGTTATTTGAGCATTTATCAACTTTTTGAGCATTTTTTTGTCCCTGTCCCAACTTCATTGGAGCGTGTTGCAAAAATGACATTAATAATGATTAAATATTAATTTAACACAATAACAGTTTTCAGTTTGACCATCAAATATCTTGTCTTTGTAGTGCATTCAATTAAATAGAGGTCACAGATGGTTTGTAAATCATTGCATTCTGTTTTTATTTACATTTTAAACAACGTCCCAACTTCACCGCAGATGGGGTTTGTATATCCCCAGCTGCTCTCTTAATTTCTGTCTGTTTCGTTTTAGACACAATGCCAATCACAATCAAATGTCGCTCCACTCTTAAGTGTAGCTCCTCTCTTAGCAGCTATTCTGTGCACAGACGTTTGGCCCTCTTTTCTCCACTGCTCTCCGTCCCCGCCAAGTTCTGTCTACGAGGGATATCGGTATGCAGTGACCCCCTGGAGCACCCAGCTGCGCTCAGTGACTTAGATTTTAGGGTGTTTTGTCTTAGCCAATTCAGAATTAGTGTAAGGAATTTTAACAGACCTTACCTTTAATCTGGCGCCTGTCACTCCACGCAGGGAGGATGCCCCTCGAAGTCACCACCGACCGCTGTATTCCCTTCAGAGAATCCTGTTCGTGGCGCCAATTATGTAAGAAAAATGCTCAACTTCAGTAAACACTGAAATGAAGAGACTCGACACGTCCGAATTGGTAGAAACAGCTCTCCTCAAACATCATTCTTCCAGTTCTTATATTATACACGTGTGTGTGTGTGTGTGTAGGTGTGTGTGTGTGTATGTGTGTGTGCGTGTCATACTTTCTCCTGATTTTCCTGCTCATTCCTAGAACTGCGGCTCCAGGCGTCACCACCTTTGCCTTCCTTTTCCTTTGTACTCCTGGCAAAAACACCCATTTCTATTGCCAAACTTGGCCCAACCATGACAACGGTCAGGTCACCTTAACCCAGAATGTTCCACCTCATTTGACTTCCCAAGGTTTAACTTACACACGAACCACTTAGTCTATCAAAACACCTGTTTCCTGCTTATGGGTCCTTTTTTATTGCCAAATCTGATTTTTATCTAGCTGCTGCCTGAGTCTTGTGTAATTGACCTTATTTTGACCTTAAGTACAAAATGATGATACATTATCTGCCACTACACCCGCAGGGGACTGTCCTCTCTCCCTTCCTCTTCATCCTCTACACCACGGACTTCAGCTATTGCACTGAGACCTGCCATATTCAGAAGTTTTCTGATGACTCTGCCATAGTTGGATGTATCAACAAGGGTGATGAGGATGAGTACAGGGCTGCTGTGGATAACTTTGTCACATGGTGCGAGCAGAACCATCTGCAGCTCAACGTGGCAAAGACAAAGGAGCTGGTGGTGGATTTGAAGAGAACCAAGACACCGGTGACCCCGATTTCCATCCACGGGGTCAGTGTGGACATTGTGGAGGACTATAAGTACCTGGGGGTCCACATTGACAATAAATTGGACTGGTCTAAGAACACTGACGCTCTCTACAGGAAGGGCCAGAGCCGTCTCTATTTTCTGAGGCGACTGAGGTCCTTCAACATCTGGACTCAGCCGGACTATGCTCAGGATTTTTTATGAGTCTGTTGTGGCCAGTGCTATCCAGCTCCTCTTCAATGTCCAGGCGAGATCTTTTGAGGGTCTCTTCACAGGTGTTGATGAAAAATAGAAAGGGTCTGCAGTGGATGTCCCAACACCAAAATCCTTGCAGGACACAGTAGCATGGACAACTGTAACCAAATATAATTTCACTTAAGAAAGTCCACGAAAATGACACAAAGACAGCAGAAATATTACATAAGAATCAGAATCAGAATCAGAAATACTTTATTGATCCCCAGGGGAAATTGTTTTCGTTACAGGTGCTCCTTACAAGTGTAAAAGAAAACAAGTGTAGAAAGAAGATATAGTGCAAAAAGAAGTAAAATATAAGAAATATAAGAAGATAATTTACAAAATATATATGTAGAGACCAAACAACATAATTTACAATATATACAGGAACCTTATATACAGACTGAACAATGCAGTCAGTTATTGCACGGATTATTTAGGAATAAATATGTAATCATTTATTATGAGTTGGTGATAGTGTTGAAACAGTCCAAGGGCAACTCAGAGGGAGGAGTTGTACAGTTTGATGGCCACAGGCAGGAATGATTTCCTGTGGCGCTCAGTGGTGCATTTTGGTGGTATGAGTCTCCCACTGAAAGAACTCTTGTGTCCAACCAGCACATGGTGGAGTGGGTGTGAGACATTGTCCAAGATAGTTCGCAGTTTAGACAGCATCCTCCTCTCTGACACCACCATCAGAGAGTCACGCCATTCCCACAACGTCACTGGCCTTGCGGATCAGTTTGTTAAGTCTGTTGGCGTCCGCCACCCTCAGCCTGCTGCCCCAGCACACAACAGCATAGAGGATAGCACTGGCCACCACAGACTCATAAAAAATCCTGAGCATAATAAGTATTAAAACGGGTAAATGACTAGCAACTTCATCATAACTAATTGTACTAAAGGTGGCTAGTACATACCAGCACTTCTGAAGTGGGGCTGGAGAGTCCTAAAGGATAGCTGTGTGCCTACAGTACGTGTCTCCAGTGGGTCAGTCTGACATGCAACATCCCTTGATGCGGGTAACTGAGTGGATGCACTTGATGTGCTGGCCTGTATAGAGAAAACAAGGTTTACAGTAACATCTTCTCAAATTCGTAGCTACAACAGCTGCAGGCAATGCAAAAATTGTGACAGCAAATGCACTCAATTATATAAAATAAATGACTTAGAATATTTCACTTCCACTGTAAATTGTAAGACATCCAAAGCCTGTAACTGCAGTAGATGTTACATGTTCACAATCTAGAAAAGGTGTACTCTGTCCACTTTTTACATATACATTGTAACTATGCACTTACCTAACTATATACATGCGACACTGAGACAACAACGGAACATCAGATAAGGAGTGGGGGACAGGAGACGTGATCGTGAATCACCATTGAATCAGAGAAATAAATAAAACGATTGTTTCACAGTAATCAAGCCCAAACACATACCTCAAGCTCTGCAAAGCCTACATTTGATCTAATTGCAGCCTTTATCAGCTCAACTTTGCAGACATGTATAACACCTCTCAATAAACAAACAAACAAAAAAAGTACAACAGCACCGCTCATTAGCCTCAGCTGTCGCGGCTACTATCACATATGATGAACTAACCAGCCTGGTGCTAACAAAAGTAACGTTAACACAAGCATACCAATCAGAATTACTGCATATCTGCATTTCTATCGCGCAATTTACATGCAGTAACTAGTAACAGACTCGTTGGTGATGACTGCAGACCGCGCGTTCACAAAAACAACAGAGGTTAACGTTACTCTACAATGCATGGACAGTACCGTGAACATTTGTCACAATCATCCAAATTACAAATAAGTGTATACAGCTAGCTTCAAATGTGGGTTGTGCTCACACATCTTATGTTGAATGTCTCCTGATATTAATTACTCTTGCATATTATTCAAGGACACAAACGTTAGCAACAGTAACTGAGCTACGTTAGCTGCAGTGCTAACGTTACAGGGACATTTTAACAGGCTATCACGCTAAGTAGGCCTACACAGTAAAGCAACACAAAATGAAATAACTTACAGCTCCCACGTTTGTAGTTGAATCATGGACAGTTGGTACCGATCCATGCTTTATCTTCAGGTTTTTAGCGAAGCCTGCTGTGTATGGGCCCATGTTAAGAAAGCAGTCCTCTGTGAAATGCTGGGCACACACATGCAAAACTTTGGGATGTTTTGTTGGTAAATTTCCAGCAAAAATAAAATCGATCCACTGGGTCTTCAGAGGCTCAGATGAAGGGAGTAAAAATAGACTTCTATGCTCGTTGACGCAGCCAACAACAGAGCAACTGTCCCTCCCACTGCCTCAGAAGGGCACAGAATATCATCTAGGACAGACAGATCACATCCAGGTTCTGAAATGTTTGACCTGTTGCCCTCTGGCAGGTGCTGCAGGTGCATGAAAGCACTCACAAACACACTTAAAAACAGTTTCTTCCCCAGAGCTATAATCACCGTCAACTCCAATATGCACTGACACACACATGCAATATATTGAACTGTGAATGCTGCTAAAATGATGTCTGAGTGAGGTTTATTGCTTTGTATTTGTGTTTTTGCACTTTAAAACCTCCAGAAATGCATAAGTAATACATTCATAGAATTAAGCTTTATACTGAAAATATGAACTTATCAAATAAGAAATTGGAAATACTGACCTAATAGTTTTGTGTCATGTACATTTATATTTCTAGATGTGGTGGTTTATGCATTAATTGCAAATCAAACTTGTCTCATCATCTTTATACATACAGTTTATAAAGGTTATTCTATTGTCATCTATCTATCAAACAAATAATAATAATAATAATAATTAATATTCCTTATTAATTAAAGATTCCTCAGTGTTTATTCTTGTTGGTAGACACATTTTGTTGAATTAAATCAACATGGTTTTTCCACTCCTCGTGGTCACAGTCGGCACAGACAGCAGACTGACAACATGGTAACACAGGCGTTGTAGACACTCGGGGTGGCGCTGTTGTGTCCAGCGCTGGCACCAGGGTATTGACATCATATGTATCCTATCGTATGATTGATAAATAAATGATTATAATTTAATACACACACGTCTAGAAGTTCTACTACGTTTTCTTTGGACCAGCATCAGTCAACTGCGTCATATAAAGATGCCAGGGTAAAATGAATGAGTTTATAGTTGCCACTAGTGGTGGCTGTCCGTCGGTGAAATAGGTCCGGGCTGTACATTTTTGGAATACACGTTTACTGTCAGTTAAATTGAGGTCACATTACAGTTTACATTGCTTATAAAGGCTGAGTAGTGTAGCAGTTAAAATACAGAACTCATCACGGCCAGCTGGCCTCAAGGATTTTGACTCGGGAAAGGAGTCTCCGCTGGCCGCCGTCGTTATGGCAACCAATGACGCCTGGTGCAAAGCGAGGAGAAATAATAGCAGTCGGATAAAATTATCGCCTTAAAGTGTTGCTGTTGAAGTGCACAATCTGGCATAATTTATCGCTCCGCTTCTGCAATTGGTGCTCAATACTGTCTAAAAAAGCTTTCACATCTCACATCTCCGAAAACGTCGGAGTAAATTTAAAAAAAGGCCATATTTGGATAAACTTACCACGTGTTAAAGAATATAAAAGGTATATAAAGTAACATATTAGCAGCTTTAGCCTTATAAAGGAAATTAAAACAGATTTAGTCGTGCAGGATATTCGTGCATGCCGTGAAAATGGAAGGTTGTCACTGACATCAGTTTTTTCACCGCCAATCGCATGGTGTAGCGTACATAAAGTGTTGAGTTGAATTGTTTTAGTTCCTATGTTCCCTGAAGGCAACGTGATAGGGGAAGGTCCCTAGCCTTTTTGTTAAACTCTCTGTCATGATTCCACACCCCTCTCAGTTGATACCACGCCCCCCACGCGAAATCCGGGCCAAAAGTCTGAAACTGAAGAAGACAGATCTGAAACTGAAAAAGAGAGATTTGAAACTGAAAAAGAAAGATCTGAAACTGAAAAAAAATAAATTTGAAACTGTAAAAAATAATATTTGAATCTGAAAAGATAAAACATGCAAATGAAAAAAAACAGAATCTCAAATATCAAAATATATGAAAGTGAAAAATGAAAATAAATAATTTATTCAAAATAATTACCAGAGTGAATCATAATTATATTTAACCTGAAAAAAAAATTGTGTACTTATTTTTATTTTGAATACACTGATGTATTTTTCAAAATTCAACATCAAAACTTGAATTTTCAGTTTCAAATTTTATTTTTTCAAGTACAAAACTTTTGGCCCTAATATAGCTCCATAGGTACCTTGCACGTCATATGTTGACATTGAAAGTCCATGACCAAACATAGATATTTGAGAAGGTCAGAGTGAGAATGTGTTGTTATGCATGTTTGTTATACTCTGTAAGGAACACCGAAGCACAAGTGTGTTGTGATTCATTGGACCACATTTGTTAAAATCTACACTGGACATCTGAAGGCTTTTCCTCTGCGTTTTGCCATCTGAAATGGTGGCCAAAACTGCCTGTTCTCTGTCCACCAAACAAAGAACAGCACTCATCTCCACAGGATGCCATATTGTCACACCTAAGTAAGAGACCAGTTGTCAAACTTGATTGGACAGTACTTTCACAGTGACATGTGACTCTGTGACATCACCAGGCACACTGTAGGAGAAGTTCTGTTCTCTCTCACCCTCTCTTTTGTTTTTGTACTGTCTTAATATGTTATATAAGTTATTTACTTTTGCTGTTGGTACTTTTCCCATTCCCAAACACTAAAATACAGAACTAAATAAAGACAGTGGCATCCATTTTGTTGTTAGTTGTTGCCTAGCAACAGTGTTCAAGTAATGTACAACTCTTGTAAGCTAATCATATTATCATGGATGTATTCATGTGCCACAAATATAACTTTGTCAATTCAATCTGAAGGAAGTAATAGCACCATTAAAAAAAAAAAAAACTTACTGGAGGTCCTTGACTTTGACGGTCCACGTTGGCTAGCAATCCGCTTGACTCACACTCAAGAGTCATGATGAAGGTGATGTCGTTTTCTCCTCCAGCACACCGACTAGGGGGCACTGTGCCATGCGGCTACTATTATACTGTATACAGCTATTATAGTAAAAAACACGGGCGCACGTGTGTAAATCAACAGTCCCTTTATTCCAAAAATCATAAAGAAAGCAAGGGAAGAACATTTGATAAAGCCCTGGAGGGCGAGAGTGGATGAACCCGGTTAAAGAGTCCCTGCCCGGACGGAATGCTCTAAAACTAAAGTGAGCAAGGAGGCAGGAATTATTTTATTGGTCAAAAATAACCCTGGCGTTCTATTGGTTGGGGGATTTTGACAGGGTTGTTGCACAAAAAAATCCAACAACAGGGCAGAAATCTGAGAGTAGAAATTCAGCTCGAGCGCGAGGAGAAGAGCTGAAGCTGGAGCGCAGGAAATCTGTGCAAGCAACATTGTATCTGAGTGTGAGCACACAGTTTGAACAGAAACAGAGTAGATCTAAGTGCAAGCAGAGGCTATTTGAGTGCGAGGGCAGGGTTTTGAGGGACAATATTACAAAATGTGAATGTGAAATCAATAAATAATGCTCTCAAATTGATATACCACTCTCTTAAATAAAGATAGGAAAAAAGCTCCATACATGCAGGAGTATTTCACCTCCCAATCACATTACCTGGGTAAATTTTCACTTTAGCAACTACAGCAATGTGTTTTGTTTCCCAAGTGCACCAACAAGTTCTGTATTCCCGTGTCTCATTCACCAAGAGCTGAGGCTAATTGGTATTTTAGTATGTCAAATTATCTACTTAACTGACAGAAAAAGACAAAAAAATTCTCACAAGCAGAAATAATTAAAACTGGTGGTTGTAACAAAAACCAATGCAATAGTTTGGTTATCCGAGAGACTACCGTGTTTCTATGTTTAGGACAAAGTAATCTTTTACATTCACATAATGTTAATACAACTATAAATATCTCTTTTGTTTATATACTTTAATTTCTGTGAATAGGTTCTTTACATTTTCACACACTCGGATTTATGTTTACTTTTTACACTCTCACAATAGTTGAATTGTTTCTGAGTCCTACTTCACAGACACATTGTTCCATATTTTGTAGCACAGATCAGTCAGTCCTATGATAACAAGCTGCAGTTTCAGTTCTGTGATGCTTTTTTCAAATGTTTGTTATGATGTAAAATGTAGGACAACTAAATTATTCATCCAGTCTAAAGGTAAAATCAGCAGTTTTATGATGCCGATTAAGAGACTGTGTCTGACTTTCTCCTTGCACTGCGGGGATCTTTAATAAGCACTTTTCAAACCACATGATATGATTCATACTGAACAAACATCAACACAGACCCTCAGCAGCAGAGGTGGATTTTTATATTTTTCCCAGGATGCAGTTCGGTGCTATTTATGTTCCAGGACGTACACCGCAGCGTTCACCAGCAAACGATCACTGACGCTGTGAATCATACATGAGTCACTTTTCATTGTGTCTGGAGAAGATGGAGTTGGAACCAGAGCAGCAGAGAGGAGTCTGGTTCTGACTCACAGCTGGAGAAAATGGGATTTCTTTCTTTTTCTTGTGGAGCACCAGAAAGTCACTTCTGTAAAGTTTCACAATGAAATGACTGAAGCAGAAGAGACAGATGAACAGACAAATGGGTGAACAGATAGATCCCAAGTACAATTGGGATACTGTATAGGACGTCCTTGATAATATGCAGAACATTAAATTGCTCCATTCCTTTGGTAACATCAACCGGTATTTTTACAATATGAAAATTATGGCTTAATAATATTCAACAATGTTTCAACATTCCAAAATGATCCTTAAGGCTTTATATTCAATTTGACCAAAAAGATGTATTTAGCTCTGATTCAAATCAGAAAAGCACTAAATCACATTTCAGAAACTGGAACCACATTATTGAGTCAAAAACTGACATGAATCATAACACAACAATAAAACAGCAGCAAACAATATGTTTACAAAATGATCAGCTCTTCTAAAGCAAAAACTTCTTTTTTATTTTGATATC